>WBMZ01000376.1:0-148346 GCA_013400975.1 Atrichornis clamosus
GAGAAGCCTGACCTCACTTCCAGGGCTCATACAATTTCTTCTTCCTCTTGAGCTCCACAAGGAGTTCCCTGTTCATCAAAGCTGGTTTTCTGCCCCAATGGTTTGACTTTTGACACAGTGAAACTGCCTGTTCCTGTGTTTCTAGAAGGCAGTTCTTAAAAACTGAACAGCACTCATGGATTCCTAAGCCCTGAAAAGCAGATTCCCAGGGTAAGCTGCTAAGTAGTGCCCTGAATAGTTTAAACTTTGCTCTCCTGGAGTCCAGGGTAGCAACTCTGCTGTCTCCTTTTATTCATTACACTGTAAATTTGAAACTCAGACATTTAATGATCACCGTAGCCAAGTCAGCCACCTACCATCTCCCATGAATCCTTCTCTATTCACAAACAGCAAGTCTAGCAGGGCATCTTTCCTAGTTGGCTCACTGAGTACTTGTGACAAGAAATTATCTCCCATATGAAGAGATATGAGGATAAAGATGGAGAGGAAGTAAGGTGGATAATGTTTGCCTGGTTTTTCTATTTAAAAGCAAGGATATATTTCTTCCACACTTAAAGATCCCATGCTTACTGGATATTCCAGATTAGGGTCCAGGAATAAGACAGCAGATCTATTCACAACAGCTTTATATTTCAGCCCTCAGGCAGTTGGGAAGAGCTCTGAGCTGTCCATCAGGAGCTGCGACTTACTTGTATAGAGGTCTATGGAACTTCCTTCCCCTTCCGTCTCATTATCAGCTGCTACAGCAGATACTCTGAAGCTGTACATTGTTCCAGGGATTAACTCAGTGATTTCTGCTTCAGGCACACTGGATGTCAGGTTCCTCACAGAGGTACCCCTTACAACCTCTATCCTGTACGTGTAGGAGTTGGAAGCAGGGTCATTCACCATCCACGTTAAGTTGACGGAATTCACACCAACATATTCTGCCTTGAGATCAAGAACTGGGCTGGGCTCTGTCAAAGGCAAGACAACAACCTGTCAGCCTGCAGGAACAGCTGCTCACAGACATGGACACAGGAGACAGCCACACCACAGCTTCACTCCCCTCACACCACTCATGGCTCAGAGTGCAGGAACACCCCAACAACATCACCAGGCACTCCTGGAGGCTGCTGTACCAATGGGCAGCTAGGGGAGAACTGAAGACAAGTCGCTCTGAGGGGCATCCATCTCCCCTTGACATTCCAAAGGAGAGGCACAGGCCATCACTGTGACAGAACTCCTAGGGCTTCCTTCGGGAATCCAAAGAGGTGGGCAGGGATGAGACCAGGACAGATGGGAAGGAAGGTAGTGTAAAATAAACAAAGAATACCATCAGGTCTATGTTTCTGCTATACACTAACATTCCATTCCTTGCATACTGCCCAGTCAGCCTCCAGGAGTAAAATACCAGTCTTATACACAATAGCACTGAATTGCAGTGTTCACATATGCAGATCGACCCCCCAAGCTGCACAGGGAAGTACAGACCACAAGAAACAGAGCTGCAAGTAACTGTGACTTACTTGTGTACAGGCTTAAGGACACTCCTCCCTCTGTCTCATTACCATTTGCTACTGCCAATACAGTGAAATTGTACAGAGTCCTAGGGATTAATTTGGTAATTTCCACTTTGGTGTCTTTGGGTATCAGGTTCTTCACAGATGTATCATTTACAAACTGTATCCTGTACGTGTAGTTCAAAGCAGTGCTGTTCACTGACCATGTCAAGATGACAGAAGTCGCACCAACATATTCTGCCTTGAGATTATAAACTGGGCTGGATTCTACAAAAAGAGGAAAAAAAGATCTTTTAACCTGCAAGAATATTTGCTGACAAACGCATAAAGCACCTTGTCTCCGCCCTACCCAGTCTCTGTAAAACAGAAATCAGCCTGGGAAAATAATCAAGCCATCTTTCTCTACTGCAAGGCACACTTGCTAACTCTGCCATCTACTCCAATCCCTCAAGTTTCACTTCATCTCTAGGTGCAGCAGTGATTTCTGTGCTGCCTCAGCTGTGAATTTTATGCAGAGTTCTGAGGAAGACTGGAACACACAACCTGTAGTCGTATTTCTCCTAAACTGGCTATCCCCGAGAGAGAAGCCTTTCTAGCTGCAAGATTCACACGTCTCCTGTAGATCCGTGACACAGAATACTCTGTACCAGGCAGAGGACTTCAGCTGTACCCTGTCACTTACGCATGTCAAATCTGTATGTCACAGTGAGTTGAACTATTAACCTCTGTAACCCAAAAAGCCATAATAAGCAGGGAAGGCAGCCTAAGTCTAACACAGATAAACCTACTTCAAGGCCATGCACCAATCACGGTATGAAATTGCACTCCCAGTCAGGTGCGCAGGTACATTTCTTGGCCTCCTTCTCTACTCCAGTAAAGCAGGTGGATCCATGCCCCTGCAATGCTCCTTGCAGTCTGAACTAGAGTTCAGGCTCAAAATACTATCACACTATAAAAGATTCACATCCCAGCCACATTCCAAACCACGTACGTGTTACAGTGCTTAGATCACTTCCTGTTCCATCAGATGGTGGCACAGCCCTGGTCAACCTTCCACCTGCAGAGGTTCTGTTCCCACTTGCAGAGTTTACTGATAAATCATCATTACTACTGGTTGCTGGTTCTGCAGTTACATTTTTTGAGCTGCAATCCTCAGTGCCTGAAAGAAGAACACAAAACAGTGTCTTTACATAACTTCTGGGTTTTCCATGTGCAAAAATACAGTCATTTACAGGTATCATGCACAGATGTGCAGTCACTTCTGTTTTCCCAGTTCTACAGAAACCTCACTGCACATTACCTGGTTTTACCTCTTAACTTCTGTGAGATGATTTGAATTAGATTAAGTGATTACCAATTATTTCACCCATTCACTGACTCTACACGCAGTTTGGATGAAAGCTGTAATGATCTGCTCTTTACGGTACAGTTTGGTTGGAAAGGAGTTGAACCAATTTGCAGACACATTCCGTGTGTTTTCTTCATGTACCATCAGAAGTTTTGTTTAACCTGGCACAGCGATTTTGTGTCTTGCCCTCAGCAAATTCCCCTCTTCCCCTCTCATATTCCTGCAGTGTGTCCCCACAAGTTAAGGAAGAGACATGCTATATCTAAAGCCAGAAAGTTTACACTGATGTAGCACAGCCCACAGCGTGGAAAGAGTTGATTCAGACCCTAATGTTTAAAGGCTAACTCATGTAAGTCTGATGTTCAATATTAAGCTAGAACTTATTTGCACCTACTTTCAGAAATTTCTGCCACATGAAAACTTGTCATCTTGGCCAGTACAGCAGTTCTAAACTCACTTCAGAAAATCCTTAATTCTTTGTGTGCATTTTGGTTTTGGGGTTTGTGTGGTTTCTATTGCCTTTAAGTATATTTTACCCATCTTTCTAAGCACATTATACATATCCTTGATTTTAGCAGAACTCTTCACAAACTGAAAAGCAAAGGGCTTAAAGCACAGATTTATATCTTTAAATATCCTTAAACGCATCACAGGAATTACAGTCACTAAAATAACTGAGTCTACATTCTTAACTGCTGTTTCTAAAAATTCTTTCCAGGAAGCTTTTTTAAAAAATACATTACTGATACTGTTTGACCTTTCTTAAAAGAAATTAAGATAATGAGAGTTATATAAAAAATAAAAAGCGAGCAACAGAATGATACTTACAGGCAATTGTACATCTGACCTGGAAAACAAAAATTAATAATAGAAATTAAAACTTTAAAACTACCAAAAGCTCAAATAAAATAAGGACTGGTTTAATTAACAAAGGTGGGGTGGGGAGGGATCTGTTAAAAAAACCTCTGGATTTTTCAATCTGCAAAAGACATACACAAAGATCTACTGACATAAAAGTAACACCAAAAATAAACCAAACTTTTAGAGAAAAAAAATCTAAACGTGCTGGTAAAATGTTAGTTTCCACACTCTAAACAAGCTAGTTTATTTGTTTAAAAAAATAAGTTTGAATAACAGAAGCTGGTTATTTTGCACGTATAAATTTAAAACCCAAACCTATAAGATCTTAGTCGAAAGACACTTTAGTTAGTACCCTTGACACTATCCCAAAAAAATGGCAGATATCAATCAGGTCATTTTTAATTAATAAGATTTCTCCTTTCATCCTTTTGCTGCATAAACTTTCTTATTACTTCTCATAAAAGAGTAATTTGCATCTTCCAAAGAAACTCAGGGTAGTCAAAGTTCAGAACACTTGATATATGCTCTGAAATCCAGTTTATACATATGCACACATCCATAACGTATCAGCAGTTGCCTGAAACTGCTCTGCTGGTAATACTGACAAAGACACCAGAATTTTGCTTTAAGGATGATTTTTAGTCTTCCAACTTTGTACTTTTACTTCCAAATAGGCATTTCCCTTCCTTTGGGTCTGCACATTGGCCCAGAAATTGTCATATTCGTGTCCCTCCAGGTGGCACCACAAAATGATTCCTAAAGGACTGAAATAAAAGCCCCTGACTGAGGTCTGCAGGCGCTTGAGAGGAAAACTGTGATTTCCTGGGAACTTGGTAGCCAGCTGATGACACTACAGCTGCCTGGCATGTAACAAACAGATTACTTCAGCAATTGTATCGAGGATTAAAAACAACTTTTCACCTTGCAAAGCTCCGCATGCCAAGGCCAAAACAGGCGTGCAGAGGTAAGCCTCCCAAGGACAGGCAGGTTCCCAGTTGGTGGGACACAGTGCCTTGTCCCGGGAGAGCTGCAGGCTCGGGAGGTTTCTGCCCGGGCACCGCTGGATCTGGTTTTGGCACCATGGTGGTGCAGGCAGAAGCAGTCTTTTACCCAAAGCACTTGGAACCGTTGTTTTCCCTTCCCCCATTTAACTTCTTAGCTGTCTGTGCAATGCCACGAGCTAACTCAAAATAAGCAGCTGTATCCCAACAACCCGACACGATGCTTCAATCCCAAATCACTCACTCCCCCAGCTGTCACGTTGCTGGTGCCACAAGCAGCTCCAGCAGCAGGAGCCCCTTGCACCACACGTGAGTCCAAGCAGACACACCCTCAAAAAACAGTCAGGAGGTACCATTAAATCTTGTTCCTGTGGTGGTCTCAGTGCCACAGCAAGAAAAGTTTGGGCACTCTTCCTAGGCAAAAGAGCACTTGTAAGCAGCAAAGACCTAATGCCTGCTCTTCTCCAGCACAGCCCTACAGACAACACAGCACACAACAGGCATGACATAGGACACAGATGTCCTATGTACAAGCGTGAGACTCCTCCTCAACCTTTCTGAGTTTTCGAGAGCTCAGCCAAACTGCAAGGCTCTTTAGGAAGTGAGGAAACATTTGCCTGCACCCAGGTCAGGAGTACTTATGCATTCTTTCACGAAGTGGCTGAGGAGGAAGAGATCACGAAGGAAACAGCCACTCTGAAGGCAGGAAAACACTACTGTGCAGCACCGAGCAGAAGAGCTAAGCTATGTGGAAACAGCTGCTGAATGGTGAGCAAGAGGTGAGATTCCCTGAAATGCAGGGCAATCTACAAGCCAAGCCAGAAGGATGTTATGTTTATTAAGAGAGGGAAATGCAAAAAGAACAAAACCAACAAGAAACACCACAGGACTAAGCAACAGTGATTTCTGCAGCCCTACAGACAAAGAAGCAAGAGCCTGACATCATTCACAACCCATCCTCCTAAACTTTCTCTTCTGTAAAACTGCCTGAAAAAGAACTTCTTCACTTCCTCCTCCAACAACTGAGTTTGGGGGCACAGCATCCTTCCTGAGAAACAGATGATACATGAATGTGAAACAGGTATGCCACTATCAAGTACCCTGCATCCCTCCTTTTTACCACCCCATTTCTTCCCTGCCAGCTTGAACAAGGAACATGTTGATTCCTGGTTTATTGTTATCTGATCCAATGGCAAATTATGACCAAGCTGCTAGAAATTTGGTTGTACTGTCACATGTGGGTTTTGTTAAGGATGCTCAAACAACCTCAAAAAAGAAAGTTACACAAAAATTCCTGTCACCTGATGAATAAACAGCTTCCCATCATTCTACTTGCTTATCATACCCTGGCAGTACTCCCTCACAACACCCTTCTGACTTTCCAGAACCCTCTGTGCAAATCAAATTCAAAAAAAAATCACATCCCATTGGCAGCAAGCAGGCTTCCTTCTGAAACCCAAAACCACGCAAAACAAATGATCCCATTCCCGAGCGTCAGCCTCCCTGACTCAGTCATTCCGTGCTGTATTTTTCAACATCAGCCATGAACCAAACTGTTCCCCAACCTGATGTTATTACTTAATGAGAATTTATACAAAACATTTGTTTATTATTTCAGAGGATATCTGCACTGAACACCTGATTCTCCTTGTGTTTGCATCTAATATATCGTGAGCCCTGCCATCTCTGCTTTTCTTTTTCAATGACACAGTTCCTGTTATTCATATAAACAGTTGGGTAATTTAACTTTCATGAAACTTTGGGTAGGGAAGGATTATCCCTAACCAAGAAAAGACAGCAAAATGCTAAACACTGACCATTTCAACAGAAAAACAGGAGAGATGTATACACAAACTCATCCCTGTCATCAGCTATGGCAAATGAATCTTTCCATGTGTCACGCAGCCATGCTTAGTGCCTGATCAAAGGCTGCATGTTCCAAAGGAGCTGAGGAATTCATCTGCACTAGCACAGGGTCTGTCCCGTGCTCCTTATGAGTGCAGTTTACTACTGACCAGGAGCTGCTGGTGTGCAATACATGCAGAATTCAGCTCCATCCTCCTCAGGTGTACACTGGATTGCCTAACTGAGGAGTTACTAATAGTCTCACAAGTCATCTAATCAAGGAAGAAATAAGACATACTGCAGGAAAACTTCTTCAAAAATGGTGAGAAGTCCAAACCCACTGATATTTGATAACTTAGAGGAGGGTAATTTTCAGGAGCAGGATTTAAAACATGCCTGCTGTACACATGCATCAGGGGAGCCACAGGGAAGGCAGTAAGGCCTCCCTACCTCAGCTCAGCTTGGCTCTGCTGCCAAACTGTGCCCTCTAAGGAAGCTGGGGTTGTCTGCACAGGGGAAAGCCCTTGAGGACAGCAGCCCACCTACCTGCTCCAGTTTTCAAAACAAACAACGTGGTTTGGTTCACGGAAGTACAAGATTAAGAAGCTGGCTACACAGTCAAAGTGAGCAAAACAAAAAAATCCTACCCAAAAAAACCCTTAACCACAAATCCTTTCCAAGAACATCACTTGAGGTTACTGCTTACTACTTCTGGTGTGCTCACCAGTGCGTGCCTTGTGACTCAGATGCAAAAAACCAGGAAATTAATCGCACCCCTCTCAAAGCTAATGATTTTTCAAGTGTGTACCTTCAGATCTTATCTTCTCCACTCACCCACCCTCTCACCTTTAGAGGAGTTCCACAAAAATACCGCCAAGCTACCACAGTGGCCTCCAAATTGCTTTTCAACACCCTTTTCACAAAAACAACAGCATAATTAAGATCACTACCCCAGTAACCCTGAACCTGCGTCTTTTATTTCCCCCTGCTCTGTCCATCTACCATTAGTTGTCCCACACCCATAACTATGGGCTTCAGGACAAGCCACCACACAGCAACCATCACGATGGTTTTAAAACTCCAGGTGTGGCTTTGCTGATGCTCAGTCACCATCACTCAGCCCACAAACATTAACCAGCACAGACGCAGTAGCTGGGCCGCTTACAGGCTCCTCTATCACCTCTGACATTTCCTACTTAGCAAAGACTTACTCAGGAAGCATTCCCACAGAAAGTTTTTATTCAAAGTCACACTAAGTAAGTGAAAATTAAACTCAGGAATGCCACGGGAAAGCCCAACAGTAATGGAAATGGGATTGCCCAGGTATTGCATCCA
Organism: Atrichornis clamosus; assembly: GCA_013400975.1. Lineage (NCBI taxonomy): Eukaryota > Metazoa > Chordata > Aves > Passeriformes > Menuridae > Atrichornis > Atrichornis clamosus. Next base: position 7,893 of record WBMZ01000376.1, read on the forward strand.
CAGACTGATACAGCTTTCCAGTACCCACTGATTTTCTAGGATTTTTAAGGCATTGACTGCTATTCCACCCTGGGACATCTTCCCACTTCCCTGAGAGTGTAAAGTCTAAATTAGCAGGGAGGGACACCTTCCTGGAGGAGACTGTTGTCCTGCAGGAAGACAGGCTGGGTTTTGGAAAGATGAAATGTTTTTATCTCTTGCAACCCATCTCGGGGCTGTTTCATGTTGTTCATTTCCATATTATTTCCAAATTAATGAAGTCTGTAGGCTTACAGCACTGAGCAAGAAAAATGAGATCACCTGAATTGGGGCATAAAACTATGTGCTTAAGCCTGGATGAACCCAGTTCAAGTAACATGCCTTGCCAGAGCACTTTCTGGGTTCTGGGGTGGAAAAAATATCATACTGGAAAACGAGCTAAAATCTACTTGGGTAACATATTGCACTATTCTCTAATTTCTTTCTACAATGTCATAAATCTTCAACTGCAAAGCATTTCTCTGTATTTAAGCAGAAAACTTCAAGTAGAAATTGTTACACTATTATAAAACACAGCAACTCACACAGAATTATCAAGGCAGGAAGAGATCTACAAGATCATCCAGCCCAACCCTGAACCCAGCACCACCAAAACTACCCCTAAACCATATCCCCAAGTGTCACATCCAGACGGGTCTTGAACACTTGCAGAGATGGTAACTGCACCATCTGCTTGGGCAACTTTTTCCATTGCCTGACCACTGTTCCAGTGAAAAAAAGTCTTTCTAGTCACTAATCTGAACATCCTCTGGGCAACTTAAAGCCATTTCCTCTCATCCTTTCACTTCAGACATGGTAGAAGAGACCAAGCCCAACCTGGCTACAACCTTTCAGGTGGTTGTAGAGAGCAATGAAGTGCCCCCTGAGCCTCCTCTTCTCCAGGATAAACACCCCCAGATCCTTCAGCCCTTAATTTACACAAAGATATGCCAGGCCAAGAAAAGCAGGTGTTTTCCCCTGTGCTTATTTTCCAAAAAGAAAAAAAAGACAGTGTAGATTAAGTCTGTGTGCTGAAGGTCTGCTAAGCCAACAGTTTAGTTACCAGTGTCAGTGGCATCCTGTGACCTAGGAGGTCCTTGAGGGAGGAAGTAGTCAACAGGAGGCTAAGTCAGAAGCTAACATATAATTATGTCATATAGTTTCACTGAAGAGTGATTACTTTCTGGATTCAGTGCTAGGGTTTGGGGTTGATTTCCTTTTTTTTCCCCTTTCTAGTGTATATTTACTCTGCTAAATTAATATTAACTGTAGTCCACAACAGTTTTGGGGTTTTTTCATTCAAATTAAGTCCAGGTGATCTCAATAATATGATGCATTCACTTCCAAAGAAAAATGGAAAATATGCTGTGGCAAGTGTCAGCTCCACCTGTTTTCCCTCTGGTATCTTAAGCAGGTACTCGTGGCCCATACACAAAACACCCTGGCACAGAATGTTTGGTTTAAGTGGTTTTATCCTGGGGTAAAAAACTCCCTAATTTTAGAAACAGTACACTAAGTTTTTACAAGATGTTTGGAGCCTTCTCTTCTTTTAACCCTAAATGAGCAGCTCTGCTAATGAGACTGCACGGGACCAGCTGGAGATGCAGAACCCCGAAGAAAGAAACATGAGCAGGTGCTCGTTATTAACTGGGTGGGGCTGGACCCTCCCAGGTCACCCTGTTGTGTTAGGAATCTATGCAAAACCCTGACACGGGCAACAGCCACACACAACTGTGCACAGGCTATTTTGGGCTGTTATGCAGTTCTGTGAAAGAAGAAAGACTATTTCCACTTTGCATGTATTTATATTTTACCCCTGACATTTCTAAATTCTGACTTCCCTGAAGCAAGCTTTTCTGCAAAGAGAGACCAAATAGGGGGTTTTTTTTCCCCACTGGCTTTTACGAAAACATATTAGGAGATTCTGGTTTGTGCAGCACCTCCAACTGAACTAAAAATGCTGTGGAAGACAAAGCCTTGTAGGAAAGCCAAGGTTAGACATCAAATGAAAATTTGTGATGAAACATACTGGAGCAATATGCTTCTTCCTCTCCTGAATTTTCTCCAAGTTCTACCTGTTCCTGCTTTTCAGATGGCTAGCCTAAGAGCAAGGAGTTTTCTGGACAACATATCCACTATAAAGAGAAAAATACAGACACCAAACACAGCATTGCAGCTGATAGCTCTCTCACCAACAACCCTAAGGAACACCATTAGATTTAATTCCAATGGCTTGAACATCAAACTTTAGTTTAACACATTTTCATGCAACCCAGTCGCAGTTCTCTGTTTCACACAGACCTCCAGGCCCTCATTAATCACAGGCATTTGGTGCTGCCAACCACCTCCTAGTTCAGTAGGATCCCTCCAACTGAGGCTACAACAAAATTTCAGCCCAAAGAAAGGCTGAAAACCTTCAACAAGCTTAAATAATTCACATAATCCACTAAGTTGTACATGTAATGTCTTTTCAGAGATGACCCTGCTGACGGAGTTTATAGAGAGAACAGTGTGCTTATTTGACAATGGCAAGGAGTAACATTTAAAACAACTACTTACTAAACTCCATATTGTTATCCTGCTCAAGTTCCATGTCACAGTGTGCTGGTTTCAGCTGCAGTAGAGTTAACTTGCTCCACAGTGGCTGACATAGGGCTGCATTTTGGATGTGGTACCTGGTTTCTGGCTGGGGTTAAACCACGACACATCCTGATGCTGGAACTGCAGCTGGATGTGCAAGAGCAATTCCTGAATTGAAAAAACCTCATCTTCTAAGAGGAACTTTTGGTTAACACTGCCAGTCATTTTTTTTCTTCACAACTGAGGAAGCGTCAACTTTTATTTTATGTGAACAAGTCACATTCCTGCATGTAGCTCAACAGCACAATTTTTTCACTCTGAGTCATTACTCAGGCACACCCTGGAAGAAGGAGGATACAAAGAAAAAAAGGAGGAAAAAAACCCAAAAAACCCGGGTGGCAATGACAAAACATTCACTGTCGCCAAGTCAGCAGGGTTGGCCACCCAGGCACCATGGAAAATGCTCACCAGAGCCAGCAGCTGCCTGGCCTTTGCAGCACAGTCACGAAATTGAGCTGCATTTCCTGACAGAGCCCTATTTCAGATCTGCTCAGCTGAGTGCAGTCGGGACTCTCAAGTTTCTCTCTTGTCACAAGTAGATTTCACTTTCCTGTGCCAGACACTTTGGATTCTGCACAGTCTTTGCTCAGGGAAGTGTTAAAAAATACTTTACAAGGAGAATAACATTGAGCTGGATTTGGTTTGAGAGTTTTCCAAGCAAAACTAGTTGTAAAGGGATTTTAAAACTTACACTAAAGCTCAAAGACAACATTAAGAAAGATTATTTATACTGACAAAAAAGACCAAATTTTTGATCTATGACACCCTGTCTGGTGGCAGGAGAACTATGGCCTGTGAAAGCCTTCAAACTTGCTCACACAGAGCTAAAACTGCCTTGTTACACAGAAAATCCTTTTTGTTTTGTGGCAGTCTTGATGGTGGTGCTTGACAGCTTCGCTCTTTCCTGCCCTAATTCTACACTTTTCTTAGTACAGTTTATCTTTTTGCCCTTACCAGGGTCCTGAAAACTTCCTAATTTAAAAATCTCTGGGTTGTGCAGCTAAGAGAAACCAGCCTGTGACCACTGCCCAACAGAGAGATTTCTCAGGCTAACCTTCATCTCCTCCTTCACGCTCTGTTACTGTTTATTACCATTCATTTATGCTCCTTCAGCACATTCAGTTCTAACTCCGTGTGAAATGCTCCACTAGACTCCAAATAAATTATCTGTATGGCACTGCCCTTGCCCTGTGGCTGAGTAAATCTACCCAAAGGGAGGGAGGGAAGCAATCCTTCCTCCCCATCCCCGAACAGCAGCTCTGGATGGGTAATGCAGTTTGAGACCACTAGAGGCCCCAGTAAAACCATCTAACTTCAGCCCAAGTGAGTAACAGCAGGGAAATATGCCTGAATTCCCATAAAAGTTGACATTCTGGAAAGCACCAGGCTAAGGACGACCGGGTTATGAGTGTAAAGTGTGGATGCAGATGTCAACACCGCCTCAGATGCAGATTGTGGGAGATAATGACACCACACCGAGCTGGCTTGGGCAGGCTCAGTGCATCTTCAAGGATCATAAACCTGCCACAAGCAAAGTAATTTCATGCAATAAAATACTGGCTGGACCTTAGACTTTCTTCACAGTGCTTATTTACTACATATCACATCTTCACCTGCACTGGTTTGTAGTGAATCTACATTTTTTTTATGAGACCTAAAAAAAAAGTAGCTTGACTTCTTCAAAACTGCCTTATAGCAGAAAATGTGGTGTTAAACCTTTTCCAGCTCCAAAATAAGCCAGAGATCTGGCTGATCTACAAGGATCAGATTATCACAAACACAAACAATTTGATTAAACAATGTTTTCCCATATGCTGTTTCCACATGCAGCAACATGAAGGGATACCCTTGAGGTTTGCCTGCAACTGTCAGCCCATTTAATCCTTTAATGAATTTAAACTGTAGCAAAAGACAAATGGACTGCAAGCGTTCAAAACATGTAGTAGTACTCCTGGGAGGGAACAAAAGATCTCATTGTACAGCTCCAGTAAGTTCATCTGGGGCTCTGGTAGAGTCTCTCTTTTCCTCCTCTTTGAACAGAAGCTGAATAGAAACGGGAATGAGAATTGGCTCCGCCATCACCCCATCGCCAGACTCGCCTCTATGAATACACTGAGGCTGCACGAGAAGTTATTCACTGACAACATGGGCTCTCTCTCATTTACCAGTCAATAGACACGTCTATCAAAGGTCAACTCCATGGCCATCTGGGAGGACTGGCTATGGTAGAAAAAGGCTGCATGGTGCAGGGTCAGAACCAGAGATCAAACCGACACTGCAGCCTGACCAGCTGCAAACTTTTTATTCCAGAAAAACAATATCCATGGCTTCTTTCTCCTTCCAAGACACACGAAGGAGTTCCTGCTGATCTGTATATATTTGGCTTAGCTCTGATATAGACCAAACACCTAGTAGACAATTTCAAACTCTTATTTTAAGAGGAAGATGTTTAAATTATTTATTACCAGTCTTGAAACATGCTCATTTCAAAAAAATGACACATTGTATCACTGTGCATTGTTTGCTTAGCCTCCTATATCACTTGAAAAAACCCCTCAAACATAGAAAGCTTTCAAAAGAGTCAAAAAAAGTCAATTTAAGAGTCAATTTTCCCAGCATTTTGGTCATCGTTTGCTTAGTGCAATAGTACCGCTGATGTGGCTTCCCACAACTTTTGCTGTTTCCATAACTATGGATATTCTGCTACCTACACTACAGCCAAAATACAAAAGCATACCTCTTTCTATTGCATGGTCTTGGCAGACAAACCAAAGTCTTCATAAAAGATTACTGAAAATAACCTTTTAAAAAAATGCAATTAAGTGAAAGACAAATGTTCCTTAAATTTACCCCAAAATCTTGTATTACCACTAAATGAATATCCACTACCACTGCGTTTAATGATGAAGCACAACTATTTTAATCACAAATTCACCTTCCACTTGATGATGCTTCTAGCAAATTTTAAACACACAACATTTTAAAAAGAAAATTTCTATACAAGTTCTGTTTCTGAAGACACATACACCTATATTTTATACAGGCAGCCTTCTGTTTCACAGATTGCCTTGGCAAAATACATTGAATGCACTTTGAAATTTTATTAGAAGTACTGGCGCACTACTAAGAGTAATTGTGTCACACAGGCCTCCGCAGCGTCTGACAGTGCTACCCTAACAGAAAAGCAGAAAGGAGCAGCAACAAGTGCAGTACCATCCTCCAGGCACTTTGGCAGAGTCTGTAGTAGCAACTACTGCCTCAGCTATGGCCAAGAAAAAAGAGTGAGATATTAAAAAGTATTCAGACTAGTTAGGCAAAAACTCTGCAGAAGAGAAGGGGTTAGAGGGAGGACTTCATCAGTATTTCTCTTTTAACGCCTCCAGTCCAATTATCTTTTAAAGCATATTTGGGACAGTTATAAATTCGAATGGAGGGATGTCCCCCAGGTATCCTCAGTGTATTTTAGACAGCCTTTCTTAATATTTATACACAAAATGGCAAGGTGAAAGATGAGTAGCAGGTGCTACTCTCAATCACAACTCCTCATCCTTCCTCTTCAATTTTGCTGCATCTTCAACAACACATTAACAGTTCCTTCAATTAACTACTCTTTGACTCAAATTGAAAGTAATGAGAGAAGATTTGATTTGATTTCACTCAGATTATATGTTCCATGTCTTTGAAACATTAGATTCATTCTCTTTTTCTCCTCTGCCCTCAACAGACCACAAACATGGAAACTGAAAAAATATCACTACTTCTCTGGAAGGCTTCTAGCCTCGAACTAAACTAGAGAAACTGTTTCCCTGCACCACTGCAAAGTGCTTGGGAAACCCTGAAGGACAAGAACTTCATGACTTCTAAACAGACATATTTCTTTCTGGCTTGATGTTTAGAGTTTAATTTTTCATACTTTGAAATAGCTAAAGTAAAACAGCTCTATCATATTCAGGGAGGAAACAAGGACATACCCAAAGCCAGCTAGCTAGAGCACATTAACTGCTGTTATTTACTTGCAAAAAAGAAATCAAAACCAAAACAACACAAAAAACCAGCAAAAAACCCCACTAAACAAACAAACAAAAAAATCCCCCCACAAACCAATGCCCTCTCCTCCAAAAAAAACCCCAAACGAACAAAAACCCACAAGGTAAGGCTCCAAAAGGTAATGTTCAAGTATTGCATTATAACATACCTAGCCCACAAACAGAACTCTGAATTATCTGCTAAAAATATGCTTCTGAAGTTTCTCATCTGTGTGTTTAAGGCTGGCAAGTACCAAAGCCCTAAACAGAAAAGCCACGTGAATGTGTCTGTGTTTGCAGCAAGAGCTTTGGAGAAGGTGGAAGGAGAAACCCTCCAGTTCACTGTGATGCATTTTCACCATGCACACATGGGGCAAAGCTTCATCTTCACACCCAAATACTAAAGCCACATTAAACTGGCTGTAAGACAAAGATGAAACTAGCTCCTTCACGCCTTGCATCACATCTTATGTGCCTGTCACAGCGTCATTTACTGTATGTGCTCATGTAATAGCCACATTTCCCTCAAATTAGGGGGATAGCATACATCTTTGTAACTATCTATGAACTGCTGCTTACCAACAGGAAAGCAGCAATATGAAACACAAACCATAAATGCTCTGCACCACGCTGCTGGGTGGGATCTTGATATGTCTATAAAATTAATAAAAATGACAAGCGAACTCGGGGTGCTGAGTCACAAGTCAGATGTATCAGATGACATAAATAATTGACCTTTGCTACCCACCACATGGCTGTTTACCTGCGTGAAATGTGCAGGTAGGGGAAAAAGGTAAGAGTGAAGAGGAAGTTAATTGCATTCCAGCTGCTAAAACCTCGCTATCTTGTACCTTTTAATAGATGTGGTTTTGCAGACTTCCACATCACCTTCCCTGAACTCCTCCTTTAGTGGCCTCAGGCTCTTTCCCCACCTTCCAACAAGGGTTAAACCAAGAGTGATTCACAAGCTGGATTCCTTTGCACCTCTCCTGTCTCTAACAGAGATAGTCAAAATGTCAGAGAGTTATATAATGCTGACAGAAACATGACTACCTGAGGAACAGGTTTGAATATAGAATGTAAAACATTTATATGAGTGATTACATACCAGAACAAAGTAGTGCATCCTTCACAGGCTATGGCAGCCTCTCCCCATCTCAAGGAGATACTGAGTTATCCCTCCTGCAGTTCAACTGCAGAAAACAAACTAACAAGAAAAAGCACTTTGGAACAATCTGCCTTATCGGTGAGTTTGATCCACGCCCCTGCAGGGCTGGATCCCTTGCCTGCACGGCACAGCCTGCACCCTGTGCGTCAGCAGCAGTGAGAAGGCATCCTGCAGGCACTAACCAGGAAGAGTTTCATCAAAAGACTCAGCTAAGAGGACACATACAAATGAGACCGAAGGCACACCAAGCCAAGTCAGACTAAAGACCGCTGTTCACTGCACCCAGACTGCCCTGTGCAAAGCTCAAAAGCTTTTCAAAGGACTGAGAAACACATTAGCTTGAATACACTGGTGCAGACAAGGCCCTAGTTTGGAAACATGCCTGATCCACCACCTGACTCAAGCTATGAAAATGGAAATGTACCCGGAGATTTTTTTTTTCTGTCATGTATTGGGACACATGAGCCTCCAGATGCCAAAAGGCATGAAGGTAGATGTCTAGACAATCCCTAAGGGCTGAACATCACTATTAAGACATTTTCTTCTTTGCTTTTCTAGTGATATATCCAGTCTGCATGACTCAGAACCTTTTAAAATCCACTGTTGCAGCATGCTCTCCTCAGCCATACAGTGGTTTTTATACCTATGCTGCTTCTAACAGCAACTGCATGTTCTGAAGTCTGTGTTCAGAGCCTGCTTTAAATGCAGACTTAGATTTAGAGTCCAGTCCTGCTCTGTCTCCCAAAGACACTTACCAAGGCACATTCCTTACAAGTAAGCCAAACAAACAGAAAAGTGTTTGGATAACGAAGGGGTTTCCTTCTTGTTTGAAAACAGAGGAGAGACCAGCAAGTGTGTGCTCCTGCACTGTTACCCAGGGGGTTCAGATGCAGGCAGCCAAAAAGATGAGCTCTTATCATATAGGATGTTGTTGCACATAAAAGGGAAGAAACACGATCACGCACATCTCAAGATCATGGTTTAAAAACAAACAAAACAACACCACAAACAAAACCATAAAAAAAACCCCTTAACCAACTCGAATGTCTTATCAGGGGATTGCTCTAAAATCAGGGATATGTTTATAGAAACATTTCAGGATTAAAGCCTTCTACAAGAAGAAGGCAGGATTTGTAAGTGCCAAAAAAAAAAAAAAAAAAGAAAAAAATTCTCCACTGAACGTACTTCAAACAACCACGTTTCATTATTGACTGAGAGAACATGAAGTTACCTACTTTCATTCATCCAAACACTACTACTCTGGTGCCAGGAATGCAACACCAGCAGAGGCAACTCAAGCACAGGAAAAAAATCAAAAGAATTACCTTTTTACTGACAGAGGTCAGCCCAGGGGTAATCCTGCACTAAAAGGAGCAAGTACTACAATAAAAGACAATAATTAAATGGGAAAGTCTCTGATAACATCTGTAATTTTTTTGAGCCAACATCTACCATTAGATATTTCCTAGCCAATTTCTCAAAAACTGAAGTTAGATGATATGACTTATCAGAATTTAACCTTCATATTTAAATGAAAGAAAATGAATTGCACTTAAGGTGTTCTTAACTCAAAGCATCTGTATCACAGGTTAACCAAAAGTGTCTCATGTGAATTACATCCTTTGCACCCTACTACCCACACTGGAAACTGGAGAGTGAACTGAAGCAAGGAGTAGAACTTTATTCTTTCTACTCTTTATCCTGATTTAACTAGAATTGCATCCTGAAAGATATTTTCAGTTTTCCTAATATCCCTCTTATTATTTCTGTATGAAGATCCTCCATCCCCAAATACTATCACAGCAGTATTTTAAGCTCTTACACTATCCTTTCACATACCTCTCCCATGTCATAGGAACACTTCACGTTCTATCAATTCTTAGCCCCTATAACATGCACCACTTGAAATTTTTAATTAATTTCATTAGTTTAACTTTTATTGCAATTCTGTCAGCAGAATACAGAGTGTATTAATAGCAGCTATCAGAAAAGCTGGGTGTAAATGGTGGCTCAGTCACCCCAGAAACAGTATCTGCATAGCTACACAACCCAAAATAGACCAAAACATCATCTTCCAACAGAGCTGATCTTCTGCAGAAAAAACCTTTCCAATAAAGCACCAGAGCTTCCTCCTTTATTTCAAACACTGATCAGATGCCCAAGATACAGAATAGCTTTGAATAAGGAGTTTAAAATGCATAATAGTTTCCTCTCTTATTACAGAGTTGATGTTGCCTCTTAATATATCTTGTTTGCATTACTATGTGAGCTAGTTCCTTTTACTGCAGTACCAGAGCTTTTGGTGCAAAGCTCTCTTTTTAAAGTTATAGGCTTATTTAAAAAACCCAAAAAAACCCCAAACAAAATAAAAGCTTTCCCTTGATTGCAGCAGCAAGGTTTGCTTATCATCTGAGCTGGCTCCACACTGCTCACAACAGCCCAAGGACTACATAACAATAAAGAAACAGGCCCAGCAAATTTTAATATTGTTGCTTCTGGGTGGAAGGGGTTTTTTTTTTTCCCTTGCTCAATCATTTATTCATTAAGAAACACAGTTTCAGGGAAGACTAAACTATTCATGAATTTGGGCTGAATTTACAGACGGGTTCACTCGAGGACAACCCCCCCCGAGTTGCACTGAAAGCGAGGCGGGAGATCGAAAGGAACTATTTCGATCGTGACAGAAACGTTCAGATGCCGCGCGTGGGGAAAAAAAGCCAAGGCAACAAAGGGCCACATTCAGCCACAATACGGTGAAAGTAGTTCCCAACAGCCAAATGGTTACAGCCCTTAGCTGGCACGCCGCAGATCCAGGTTGGAAACTCCTCGCTGCCTGGCCACTGAGGGAAGGGCAGAGCACCAAGTGGGGCCGCAGCTCCCTGTCCAAGAGCAGCCAGCCGGGCTCAGACCTGCCCTCACCCTCTGTCCAGCTGTCCTTAATTACTGCCAAGCTTGAAACACATTCCTGCTCGAGGGAGACCCAAGGTCAAGCCCTAATCAAGAAAAAGGGCTTCAACGAAAGACATACAGGGATGTGCCACTGGGAAAAACATGGGCTGCCCCTTCTCTCCCACTGTCTTTCCCTCAACTCCTTCCCCTGGGGCTTTTGGTTTCAAACACAAACCACACGGCCATAAAAGAAGCCCAAGGTAAACCACTCTAACACAAAGTCACACCAAACAGTCAAATTACCTTAAATTAGCCAAATTGTGGGTTCCTGTGTTGGTGTATGACTTCCCCCTGTTCCCACCCTCCAGCTCCATCCCCACTACTTGGTTGAATTGCTGCAATTTTTCCCTTTGAGAATGTTTTTTTGGGGAGGGAAAAGTTATTTTCCCATATCTGTGCCACCAAATAAAAAAAAAGATATATTGGTTTTCTTTTTATGTGATACTGAAAAAAAAATCTGTCTGCTGCAGAACTGTGTGCACTTCAGTGAGGGTGAGTCAGGGACACATTCACATTTTATTAGCACCTAGAAGCCAACAGCTCTGGGAGCAGAAAATTCTGTAAAAACAATAAATAAATGTTAAAAAGAAGCACAGGGGAATGGTGTTTGTTTACATGACAGGGTGGGGAGGCAGCAGAGTACAAATGACATAAATTATTCTTTTTCCTTTCCATGTAGCTTTCTGCGTAATCCCACTAAATAACAGTAATTTGGGGAACAGCAGTAAATTCCTCTATCAGAGGCCACTCAGTACATACCCTTCATTCAAATACAGTTAGAGCACAATGGTAAGAACGATATTCCTTACTTTCTGCTGCTCAGGGGGGGACTAAATCTACTCAACAAGCCTGTACAGTGGCATCTAAAACACATTCACCAAAATTAAAAGCCTGGGGAAGGAGAGGTCTGAAACATTTAAACCCAGCTTTGTTGATAGGCAAAAACAATAAGAACTTAGACCCAAGAGTCATCTAATTAATCAAAGTTATAAGCAGGACAACAGTATGAAGTGGCAGGAGTGAAATCATAATGCAATGCTCTGACTCACACCATGTATGCAGAGCAAAGCAAGATTCTCCTGCCTGGGGTATTTTGGGAGTTCTAATATATGCTGTAATTGCAGCATTCCAGTCTTCTGAATTAGGCCCAAAGAGCTCCTTTTATGATGTTACCTTTAATGGAGACAAAAATACCGTGTTGCAGGCGCAGTTTCTTACCTAGAAAGTGGCCATTCATACATAAAACTACTCTTTCAGTACCCACACAGCTTTCATGAGGCATTATACCAAATCAAGTCCCAGCAGGGATGCTGTTAGTGATTACTCAAGAGACTGGATGTTTCCAGCTCTATGGCTTTGGACACAACTTGCAATCAGCTGGAAGTGCTGCCCCATTTACCCAAGCATGCCCATCTCTCGCATCTTTATGATCGAGCTGCAAATTTAGACCCCCCCGATGATAATAAAAAGTAAATAATTAAATATAAAAAGGGGATAGCTGCTGAGGTTGACCGGAGTTTCGCATTTCTCCCATCGAACAGCGTCTGTGAACTGCTTTTCTCACCTGCTGCTGTTGACACCTGGCCAAGCTGGCAGGACCCTCTTCCCAGCCCCACTTCCCAGTCCCGAGCGGGTGCAGCAGCAGGCACTTGGCACAGGAGGCCAGGCAGAGGCAGAGGAAAGCCTCCACCCTGCGGCACAGCTTTTTCAATCACCACTCAGCCTCAAGACTTCTAAAAACAAGATCAAGACAATGAAAGATCTCAGTGATATGATGGGAGCCAAAATTGCCTTTTTTTTTTTTTTTTTAATGTGCACACAAATGAATCAAAAGTTCCTGTCTGATAATGTCTTCCAGCACACAACTCCCAGCCAGTGGCACATGCCAGGCTGGGGTGGAGAGCTCCAGGCATTCACAGCTCTAACTGGAAGGAACACCCAGTGCCTGTCAGTATCAAGAGTCTTATTTCCCAATTTCCACTCTCGAAACAGCTGCTGCAGAAAAGAGGTGATGGTGCCAAAATATTTTATCTGTATGTTTATTATTTGTTTATAAAAAAGATTTGTATGGTTTAATAAAAATAATCAGTATTTGAGATGTCCTTTCTGTTATTGATTCTGGATTAATGTTCTGACAAGCAGCAAACCTCTGGTTTTTTGCAGAGTCTCTTCTTTCTCCACATGCAAGAGAGTTTCTTTAAAATAATTGGGGAAGGAAAAAAAAACTTTTAGCATTTTTCCCCACAGTTCTTGCCCCCACTAGCAAGAGCAAGGCTTTAAATATATACACAGCCTGACAAGTGTGTAGTATAAACCACACACCATCTCAGGGCCACTGCCTTAAAAGAAAACTATTAATATTCAAAAACCCAAGGATGTGGAGAATGTGGTAAGGTTCGCACTTGATATATTTCTCTATCTACTTTTGAAGAACACCAAGTACACGAAAATGCTGTACCAGGTGCTTTCCCCCTGCCCCCATTTTATTTTTTCATGGGCAGAAATTTTTCAGCAGCTCTCCCAGCCCCACTGTTACTTAGCTCCTCCTGAAGCCATGACAGCCTTTAATCTAGAACAGTGGCTAACAGAACAAATGCTCTGGGGGTTGGAGGGGAGAGGGGTCCCCCCCAAAAAGCCCATACACAGAGTTTCAAGATGTTAAGGCAGGAAGATGCACATCTTCCTGCATGACTGAGGTCCCAGCCCGCTGCAGAGGGGCTCACCCCAACCCAAGAGGGACGTGGCTGTCCCAGCCTCCACCTTGCTCGAGGTTTCCAAAACAATTGCAACAGTAGGAGCTGCAGTGTTCCCCTCATGCAAAGGGACTTTTGACATCCAGAAGGTCCCACATTGCCAAACACAAAAGAATGCAAATTTCCAAGCAACGTGCACTATTTCTGTAAAGCAAATTTTTAATATAGTTATAGGAAGTTGCCGAGAAGTAAGATCTCGGGAAGCTGAGAAGAGGAACCAGATCTTTGGGGGACTAACAAGTATCAGAAGACTTGCAATAAGATTGCTAAAACAGAAAAACAGATCCCTTAAGGGCAGGATTAAACCTTGGACATCAGTTATAAAGACAATCCTGTGCTCAGGGGAGATGGAGAACTAATGTGGAATCTCTCTCCACAGCTTTGTTCTGCCTGGATAAGAGCTGGATAAATCTACCTTTCACGGGCACTTTCCCCCTCGCTGCACAGTTTAAGTGATGGGTGAATGCAGCCTCCATGCCCCCATGAAAGCAGTGCCCTCACATTTTGCTGTGCCTTGAATAACAGGAAAAGGGAACAGGGCTCCCCGAGAAGCCAAGACTTCGCTCACTCTGCCGAGGCTGGAAACTACAACCTCAGCCTGGCTGCTCCGTGTCTGCTGAAAGCCTTTGAAGTGAATTCTGTGAAGTTGGCCAGGAGCGGCTCTGAACTGGGGAGAGCGACGAGGAGGGTGCGTGCGGGGCCAGCCAGGGGCTTTGATTCCCAACAGTCGAGTCCCAGTCAAGCTCGGATTCAGCAGATAAAAGTGCATTATTTTTTAAAAGCCACCATTCCTTTCACAGGTAAAAGCAGATGTAAATCCTAATTATGGTCGCAAGATGACCAGTGGGCCGAACTGCAACTCTCAGCAAGTGCTACAAGGTATGGAACTGCACACTCATTTCAGTCTCACGCTGCTGCAAACACCATCCCTTAAAGAAACACCTCTATGATAGGACTGGATTAGGCACCAAAACCCTTCACTGTGCATATTTCTGCAGAAATGACTGAAAATTCCTTTAAAACTCTCTGCAGCATTTCTGCTACAGGGACAAAAGGAGCTCTTAAAGCAAGTCTGATTTTCTCAGGGACAAGCAAGAGTGGGAATCATGTACAACTGTTTTTTTCTGGAATCTTTCTGCAAAGGACACCTTTGTTCCTCATTTTCAGTATTGAACGTAGTATCACACAGCCTGTAATTTTAAGGGTTACAACTTTGGAGAGCAGAAAAAAGAAGTCAGGCTTAAACTAACAACCTGCCTTAAAGCAACCCTGATCCACTGGGACCTGGCTATACGTTATCCCTCTGAGCAGTGAGCAAAGGAACACCATAATAAAAAAACCCAGCCCAAAGTACTACACAATAGGAATATTTCATCCTCCTTAGGACGCCTGAGAACCAAGGGAACAGAGGCAGTAACTGCAGTGCTGAACACATGCAGGCAGACAGGTTTTTTAGCAAACTGATGAATGGGCATTGGTGAAGCTTCTGTTGCACTGAGTAAGGAATCAGGCACAGCAGGCAGCCAGTATTTGGCCCACAGAACTATGAAAATGTTAGACATGATTTGATCATTCAAAAAAAAAAAAAAAAATTAAAACAGATGCATATAGAAGACTGCACCAGGAATAAAGTGCCTGAAATTTTGGGACACTGGGTTTAGTCATACTTAAGTATTGCTTCTCTTTTCCAAAAAGCTATATATTCTTTAATAGAATTAATTTCCCTTACAATTTAGAGCTTGTTGTAGAAGTGTTTTCCATTCAGTTCCCGACCAGCTGCACATAACAACCAACAGGACAGATGAAGATTTTCTTTCACAAATCCTCTTGCTGCATTTTATAAACATTTCTCACAGACCTTTTCACAAGCCAGTATTTTTAATAATCTTGGTAAGGAAAACGAACCTGTCAACACTATTTCCTCTTTATTTGCTCTGCTAATTTTGTGGCTTTTTGCAACAGACAAAATCAAATGATTTGCAATTTCGAAATCTGAAAAAGCTTTGCAGCCTGCGTTTAACACATGAAGCTTTAGAGTACACGTATTATTCTCCTCTGATCAAAAAGACGCTGGATTTACTGTACAGCCCTGAGTAAAAAATTCTCTAAGGCTGCTACAAATGGTGCAACCATTTCTACCTTACTGCATCTTGGCAATTTGTACATTAAATTTGCAGAGTTCGCAAGACAAGTTGCCACTGTTACTCTATTCAACCTCACTGGGTTGTGGGTTTCTGTTTTGCTTTGCTTTTAATTAATTGCTTTAGATCTGCAATTTGAAATCACTTAACAGTTCCACTGGGCCACTTGTAGGAACACTTCTCATCTCCTTGCCTATAGAAGCAAAAATTGCTAGAAATTACATGAAGAAATATTACAGTTGTATTGCAGAAAGAGGAGATTACTCAAAATAAGCAAAAATATATTTAACTGGTCTGCTGACCATGGCCACATACTGAAGCCACGGAGATCCTTATGCAAAGCAGCTTCAGTTAACATCATGTTAAAACTACTTAGGACTATTTTAAAAACTTTCAGTTTCAACAGTGCTCAACCAGATAAAGTATGGTTCTTAGCACTAAGATCTCCAAGAGAGAATTCTTGTGTCTGGGGACTTTCTCCTCAAGAACACCACAACACATAAATGAAAAGATTTTGAACTAGACCCTGAGCTAAGCCCTCTCAAGTTGTGTATTTAGCATGTCATTAACACAATGAGCCAATATATTGCTGCCCCTTCCTTCCATGCTTTGTTTTTAAAGGCTTCATTGTATTTTATTTCAGTTTATTTAAGCAAGATTTCTATCGCTGCTGGTACAGAAATGGACAAAACTTGTTATCTTTGCAAATATGAAAAAGGTCTCTAAAAATACATCCATATATATTAATTGCTCTGACCTTACAATTGAACAACTTAAAACTTGTTTGCTCACTCTAATCAGCAACCACAAATCAATAAGCCTTCATACCTTGTCAAGTTATGGAAATTAACAACATCAGGAGCAGCACTTTTAACATTTTTCTTTTTCTTTCCTGACAATCTCCAAGGTCAGCAAGAAAGCCAGGCTACACACCAGTTGTAAAACTATTACTGAGCTTGCAGCACTCTCCTGAACAACCTTTGGGAAAACTTTCACGCTGAAGAAGAAAACTTCACATTAATGAGAAGGCTGAAGGCTAATTACGGCACATTGTGGGGACTCCCTGCAACCCTGCAGACACCGTATCTGAAGAACAGATCTGAAGCTTCCAAACATTTTCTTGGATCAGCTGCTCAGGTTCTGATGCACACACGAGGGTCAGCAAGGGCTGCCTTGACAGACCTTCCCCTGTTGCATGCTTTCTGAAACACCCCAGACATTCAAAATAAAGACATGTGACTTATTTTCCCAACCAACTGCTTACAAGGATTATTGATTTCATGGGTCATTAGACACATTGCTGCCTTTTTTGTTGTCTCTGCTGCAGAGTGGGGATGGTAGCTCAGCACTTCCAAAATAATTACGAATTTAAGAGCAGCAATGACAGAGGCAAGAGAGGAAAAAAAGAAAAGGGGTGTGGGTGACAGAGATGACACAGAACAGAACACCAGTAGTTTTAGCACAAGAATTCCCAAAATACACCACGGAATGCCAAGACATCTTTCTTCCCAAAGCACCATAAGGCAACAGCAAACAAGAGGAAGACTTTGATAAGGAAAGAGCTGCAGCAGAGCTGGGAACTGTGTTTGCTGTTTGCTTCCCTGGTTGTGGGTAAACATCCAAACATTTGTATGACTAACTGATCCTCATCATTAGATTTGTGTGTAAACTTGCCTGTATCAAAACATTTCATCTGTGTACACTTAGAAGAGAGGGGTTTGCTGCTTTTTTAACATTCTCTTTCATTTCAGAACCCAAAAAGAAACAGGGCACGAACTACTTTTATACTCTGATTACTTTTTTTCAGGTGGCAACTCAAATAAAATATGGTTAACAACACCTTAAAATAGCTGAAAACATGTAACCTACATCCATACAACCGCATACAAAAATCTCTGCTTATATTATGAACAACTGTACACAGCACTTCTCTGCATCAGCTCAGTGTAACGCTTTGGCTGAGAACTTAGAGCAGGAAGAGGTGCCAAGTGACAATGGGAGAAAAGAACTTTTGTTTAGTTTTGTTCTTCCCACTCCAACCTGTGATTATAATTTTGAGCCTTTCCAAAAGGACCAAGTCTGGACGTTGAGGTCTGCTCTATATGAATGAAGCAAGACCCCCTCTCTGTAGGAGACTACAGACAAGGGGCAAGCTTTCCTCCTATTCCTGATTTAGCAGAACACTCCTACAACTGCTGTCATCCAAACAGCCTGGTGCTCCAGCAGCCAGCTCCAAACTCCTCCAAGGCCCACCCACTCGGTGCCCCTTGCAAAACCTCTGCTCTGCTCCTTGGCTGCTCTTTTTCAGGTGTAGGATGCGGGCAAGCCGAGAAGTGGCACATTCCACTGTGGAAGTTTGAAACATTACTGAGACCAGCGACCAGGCCAGCCCCTGCCAGGCAAGAGAGGGTATACATTACCAGGGCAAACTTTGTCAAAGGACCTTTTGAATCCTTAGGAGAATTCCTTCTGCCTGGCTCCCCTGACCAATGTAGCCCAAACATGAGTCCCAGCTCAGGAGCCACCTGCAATCACAGCCTGAGAGAGGAAACCACACCACAGAAAGATTCACCTCACCTAATACCTCTCTTTACCCACCTCCCATGAAACCAAGACCCAAAATCCAAGTGGCGTTCTTCCTCTCACTTTTGTTCAAACTGTTACTAGCATCATGTAGCAAATGGAGGCAAAAAGATAAGATTGAAAGGTACAAAAATCATATTGAATAAAGCTTACAAGGTTTCTATCTATCTTCACATCACTATTTTCACTGAGACCTTGTTCACAGGTACAGATACACTCAAAAGAAAGGTGGAGTGGATACATACTGACATAACATTTACAAGTGAAAACATCTGGCAACAGTAGCTTGAAACTGTCAAGAGCTGTAGAGAGGACTTCAGACGGCTTTGGAGTTTTTCCTGGTAAAAACTAATAGGCTTTAGACTCAATCTTCTAACCAGAAGTAATTCCTTACCAGCATGACTACAAGAAAGGTCTACAATATGAATACTAAGCCTCAAATGAAACAAAATGTGTTTGGGGAAACAGATAAGAGCCTTTGGCTAAAATAAACAACTAAGAAACAAAAATTAATTCCCTAATGTAAACTGGAGGAGGAAGAAAAAATATTTGCCAGTAGATTCCCATGTTCTGACCTCTGCATGAACTCTAAGTAACCAGTCTGCAATTTCTAACAGCAGAAAGAAAGTACATAGGAAGATACTGAAGGATCCCAGTCCTTGAAGCTTTTGCTAAGCAGACAGGACACAAGTCAACTGAAGAAAAAAACAGAAAAAAAGACTTACACTGCAGAAAGCTGCAGCACCTTGTTGCAAATCACCAAAATACTTCACTGCAACTATTACACGTGGAACACTGCAAGTCACAGACCTACACTCGCCTTGGGGACCAAGGCCCGATTCCAACTGCAAGCTTCCTCCCAAAAGCTACGTATGCCTTGGGGTTTAGCTACATTATCAGTTCAAGGTAAAATCAGCCTGATTTAGAAATGCCAAATATTGGATAACCTGTCATGTCCAGTGTTAATGATTCCACAGCTTAATGAGTGTTAGCATAACCACCTGTATGTACTGCAAAAGAAAATGTGTTGAGAGACAAATATTCAAACTATTTTAGTGTACCTGAGCATGAGGGCTTTTTAGGCTCAAATAACGAAGCCCAACTGCACCCACTGAATATATTAGAAAAGTTACATGAGATCTTAAGCAAAGCAGGTGTTTTGCCCTTGCATACTGCTACCAAGCAAAAACTACTCAAATTAGTGTGGACAATTCTGCCACTTAAAAGTGGCAGAAATACTGGAATAAGGTAAGATTACAGTGTTTCTATTACACAGCATATTTTTATTAAAGGGGGGTTATTCCTAAATAATTAAGAAATTAACCTTTGTCACTAATCTCAGGTTCAGCAAGGCACAAACACACACTTATACTTTTTTTCTCATATCCCATGGTGAGTAGCAGACAAGCCTCCAGAAAAAGCTTCTAAGTTCATTTTGTATTGGCTAGTAGGAAATAACTTGCTTCTGCTACAGAGATGTGCAGCACTGCTACCCTATTATTTCTATTTTTCTTGAAAAAAACCAGGTTCAGAAATTATTTTAAAAAGGAAAACTGAATTTTATGCTTGAAAGAGCTTCTTGTCTTTGCAGCTGTAAAAGAAATTGAACTCTGAAACAAACTCATCGACCATCAGCATATTGCCATTACCATCATGCTGGGCTTTGATTTGTTCTAATAAAATGATTCAGGCATTTAGCTCTGAAATTGGCATTTGATTTGGGGTTTACAGAGACGGATGACGACAAGGCATAAGCAACTAAAATGCTATGAATGTAACTTTTATTACTACCAGAATGTAGCTGGCCCTACCCAGCTTGGGTTGTTGCTGAAAGGGTCAGGCCATGCCTCCTCTCCTCAGGCTGCCCTCACTGGGGCACAGTCACCCACCTGACTGCTCAGTGAATTTGATTAAGCAGCTCATTTGGCAAAGGACTTCTCTTCCAGAATAATGGGAATAGCTTTCTGCTAGTTTAGCTACCTCACCCAGCCCAAGAAGGGGTCAGACACGGGCCAGCAGAGGGAAAGGGAGCAGCTCACGTCACTGCATGACACAGGGAAGTAGATGGCCATTAGATTGGCTCAGCTGTTCCGTAAAGCCTCACCCTGTTTCAAAAATAAAGGAAAAGATCTAACACTTATCCATCTCAATGGCATTGGAGGCAGGAAAACGTTCACCTTCTGCCAGCAACAGGCATTTCACAGAGGTGACAAATATTTCAATTACGTAAAACAAGTAAACAGAGTAATTTGCTATCATTCTTTCTGGTGAAAGCTCTAATGGTGGCCTACAAAATCAAGGCATGTTCTTTACTGACCAGGAATCTCAAAAGCATCTCTTCTATAATCCACTCATTCCCTGCCTGCCTTACTTTCCTTTGCCCATGTGAACCAGTTGAAAGACACAAGATGGGCAAGTGACTCCTTTATAAAAAAAAAAAAAAAAAAAAAAAAATCCCACAGATTAAGGTCCTTTTGCCTTGAACAGTGTACATTTCTGGACATGAGAACATCCTTTTAGAAAGACTGTTTTCAAAAGCACTCTCTATTCCAGGCACGCTAGTTTATCACTGCCATTACTGAGATGCACAAGGCACTTGCAGAGGGATTATTCTCACACAGCAGGAACAAATCATCTTTCAGCCAGCACCAACAATGAAATGAATGAACCAGTTGGGAACCCTGATGTAACACATTTCATTAGATAACCTGCACTACTCCTAAGGAGAGGTTAGTACAGTTTTTATTCACAACAGAAAAGGTACCATGTGTTCTTCAAGTAATTACTATAAATACTGCACAAATTAACTGCTATGAAATACTTGTTTTTAAATAAACTGTTCTCCTTCCTCTGTGCAACATTAGGAGAGAATACAAATACAGCAGCTTGAAATAGCAGAACTTGAAGAAAGTAGGAGGAAATTTAGCACTTTATTTTGCCTCTTCATGCAAATTACATATATTTGCACTTCAGTAACACCTAGAAACAGCAACCAGGGCACAGTTCTGCTGAGAACTCTGATCAGAACGCTGCTCACGTCTGGCAAAAACAGCTCCTGCCCACTGTCCTTCCAACCCAGTCACAGCCAT
Organism: Atrichornis clamosus; assembly: GCA_013400975.1. NCBI lineage: Eukaryota > Metazoa > Chordata > Aves > Passeriformes > Menuridae > Atrichornis > Atrichornis clamosus. The sequence goes on from WBMZ01000376.1 coordinate 29,259, forward strand.
ACAGGAGAGCCTTCAAGGTAGTTGGCACTTGCAAAGGATTTATCCCTTTCCCCCAGCACAAAACAGTAATTCTATTTGCCACAACATGTGTTTTGAAAGATGAATCTACAGCATTCCCCATATACAAATACCTCATGATCCAGAAAAGGCTTAGCAAGATAATCACCTTTTGTGCCACACATGGAGGGTACAAAATGTAGGAATGACAGAGTGAGGTGATTTACCCTTCCCCATTTTAGAAATTATTTCCAAACTTCTGCTTCCTTGGTAAGGAGACTGAAGAAAAGTTGCTAAGGTTCAATGGATGAAGGTTAAAAATTAAAAAACACCAACTTTGCAAAAAGAGAAAATTAAGTCAGATGCAGAAATGCAAAGCCAGCAGCACCAAAAAAATCTCGTTTCCTTTGGCATATAAAGGGAACAGGCAAGTGAGATGTCAGAAGAGCTAAGTGGTCACAGGCTGCAACTCCACTTCCCATCACCAACAACCAAAAGGCATAAGGGTTCACTTCACCAGACCAACCAGATCTTCTGTCCCCCATTAGAGTAGGAGGAATTGTCATCTGGGGCAGGTGGTGATGCTGAAAATAAAATATAAATTCTAAGAGGAAGAACAGCTTCCGAGAAAGCCCTTCCGAGAAGAAGGAGGGAGTCAGAAAAAGAGGGTAGGAAAAATGAGGACCCTGGAGCTCTTCACAGCTTTGAGTGTCATTTTATGAAATGGTAATTGAACTCTGCACAGCCAGTTAAAAACGTGTATCAGGCTTTCTTTAGTGAGATAATGAGAATATTTTACTTATCATTTCAGTGAAGTGAATGAAAAAAATATAAAGAAGCCACACAAGAAAAAGAGAAGCTGCATAAAAGTCACGATGTTCAATACAATTGCAATGGCAGAACCACTATGAAGGTGTGCTTTTTGCATAAAATAAAACCTATTATGTATAATCACAGAATATATGCAAGTAACACAAAATGCCACATATTCATTGAAAGATTAGACAGATAGCTCAGTGCAAAACAATGCACTACCTGTGCACTGAGCTTTTCTGATGAGCAGCAGGAGAAAAGCAGAATTTCAGTTGCTGTACATGCCAAACATCGTACTGCTATAATCTTTCTTCCAACACACTCTTAAGTTCTCTCTACTGATAAAGGGAAAATACAAGTTAGTCCGCAATTCACTGAGCTCAGCATTAACACCATTTTAACTTAAAGGTTGCCCTGGTAATTAGATTTTTTTTCTCTGATTTTAATCAGTTGAAAATATTTATTAGAAATAAACACAGTTCCTGAAATCTGCAAAGACTTTTGAGTTTACAGATGTATCTTACTGTTTCCTACAGTACTTTTTCCTTCCCTGTTTTGTGTCTGCCACATGAAACATGACCAAAAACACAGAGCAAATGAAACACTGACTTAGCCAAAGTGCCACCAAAAAGCTCCAGGAGGAAGGATGCACGTTTTGGGGTTGGTTCTGTTTTTTAAAGGACTTCCAGTAATCATATTATTAGGGGTCACAGCAGTAGAAAAGTATCATTAATAAAAAACAAAAGCAGAAGAGCTACTGCTTTATGACTTCATCAAGTCTGCTGGATTAGGTGCTGGAGGAATTTAGGCTAATTTATTGCTTAAATCTTCCCCAAAAGACTACACCAAGAGGACATTTTTAACCCCTAGAAGATGTAATCTTTCTGAGATGGATCCAACTCTTCTACAAAAACATGAAGAGTTACAACAGTCACCAATACCTTCATTTCTTCTTTCTATATATACACTTGTATTAAACTAACCTCTCAAGACTAATGTGGAAAACTGAAGTGAAAAGCAAGATGAAGAACTCTGAGTATATATTCATATATCCAAAAGGAAGGAAAAAGTTTACTAAACACTCATAAGCAACACTGAAATACTGAACGCTGGAGCACATATCCCGAGGTAAATGACACAGTAAGAGTGGAGCACGACTTACTCTGCAATTTAGGTATTTCATATAGATTTGTAAGGAAAAGACAAACTTAGATATTTAAGATTTCCTTAATTTTTAAGGAAAAGTAAAGGAGCAAGTTTAGCCAGCCCTACAGTTGCAGAGCTCAGCGCACACACGCAGCTCCAGTAAAATGAAGGAGAAGGAGAGGCAAGAACCACCATCCCTGCCACTGGCATCGTGAGGGGATGTCAAAGGACAAGGCAGTGCCTAATTCCCATCACAGAATTGAGATTTTGGCCGAGTAGCTTCTCACTGTTGTTTACATCAGGGTTGCCTGCCACGAGGCCAGCTGTGCCGCCCTCGGAAATAAGGTGACACAGGGAGAGGTTGCAGAATTAGCAGAACTATGGAGCACACAAAACAAGGCCTCCCAATTCAGAAAAATCTTATTTCTATATGTTTGGTATGTTGAGAGCTTCTCTGTGGCTCATGCAGCATGTATGCATTGCCATCCCTGGTTATTAATTCCTATTAGTGAGTACTGCATGACAGGTGCTGTTTTTAAGGACTAAGGGGTATTTGGGGGGAAATGCTCGGGATTGTAAAGAACATTTTTTGTTTAATGAGTAATAGGCCCTCCCCATCCCCTCCACAACTGAAAAGTCAGGGAGGAAAAGCAAACACTGAGTAAGGTTACTGTGTTACAGCACAATTCCCCTGTGCTGCTTCTAGCTACTCATTAACTTTCACACATATTAACAGAACAATAAAAGAGAAACAAAATCAGTTGTTTCCCCCTCCACATCAAAAAACAAATGAAGGTTTAGAACCACCAAAATCACTTGAGAGATGCATCCTACCACAGACAACAGCAGCATGGCTCAACACTCCATGAAGGATCCTTACTACTGCCATGGGGCCACAGAGACACCAAACACTCACTTCTGGAGCCAAACATTTATCTGGAAATTCCCATACTGTAATGTAGCCAGACCCAGAACATCAAGTGATACCCAGAAAAAACACACACCACAAAGCACCAGTTAGCTGTCATTTCAAGCACCTGACCTATGAAAGCATTCTGTTTGGAATGCAACACACTACATCCAAAGCAAGACCTCAAAAGGAGACTTAAGGGTGACTGACAATGCCCAGAGACTAGGACATGAAACAGATTTTGGCTTCAGCAGCTCTGAGGATTTAGATTTTGCCCTAGGCAGTGTGTGAGGCTCTAGTGACAGCTCAGGGGAGACTCAGTGAGAAGTCCCACAGGTAAAAAAACCAATCAATGGAAGACAAGAGCAGTGCTGTGATGAGCTTCTGACATCAGGTAGCACAGGAGTGCGTCCTCCTCCACGAGGACACCAAGGTGGTACAGGGTCAGTCCTCACCTGAGAAAGATGCCAGCACCACCACCATCCCAAAAATGCCAGCATTCCTACAACTGCAATCAAGCAAAATCACAGCAGGTGCTAGAGGATTCCTCCCCATAAAAGAGCTTTCTTTTTTTAGCAGTGAAAGATGAACAAAACCAAGACCACGAAGCACAAACCCCCCTGTTGTGACCCCTAAAGTGATGCACAGTCTACAAAAGACAAACTAAAATGGACAGAGCAATGGACCTTTCACTCCCCTTAATTCAATTCTCTCCTTTAAGTCAGTGCACTATTATTACCCTAGTAATGAGACTGTAACACTGAAGTTTTTCAGCTTGATGGTAAAATCACGTAGTGTCCATCCATCTCCAATAATAGCAATATTGAGACAATGAACTCTATTGAGGCATTTAATAAGGCAGATAGTCATTTGCATAGTACATTTTCTGTGACTCTCTGTAATACAACATCTCAAAGACTCAATTCAGACTATTCTCCTTTCCCACAGACATTTTTTAAAAAGGATTCTTTTACTAGAAAAAGAAACAATGACCCCTCCCATAATAGGAGAAAGCAAAAGATAGGATTTTCCTGCCTATGATGGATGCACACTTTCGCCTGTATATTTTAATTTGGTTGGGCTCGCTTTTTTTTCTTTTTCTTTTTTCTTTAACTCTGTGCTTTTCATCTCTGTAGTGGCTTGAATGCTCAGAAGTATATTTCTGATTTTGTTCTAACAGGCATCTGAGCAGGAAGCACTTTGGGAACCCCATCCACTACCACAGGAAAATTTCATCTTTAATTCCCGTGCTGCAGTCTTTCTTCATGTTTTCACGTACTCCTCTCCTACATGACTCCCTGAATTATTATTTGCTGGACAGACCACGGTTTGTACATTATACAAGCCCGTTCATGAGCCCTGAGTTTTAGGATGGGCTCTGCAACGCAGTGCTTGGGTAGGTTTGACAAACCACTTCCTCTCCAACAGACTGTAACAGCCTCGAAGAAAATGTACACACATATAATGTAAGCTGTGCTTCAGAGCTCAGCTCAAATAATGTCTCCAAGTACTGCCTTATAGAAGCAGCAATGATTGTGTCCTTGCTCTTCACAATCCTTCTACTTTCTCCTCTTTCAGTAACAAATCCTGGACTCTGTCAGTGTTTTATTTTGCACGAGGAAGCACACATATTCCTGGAGGTAGTTAAGCTACCTCCACCTGTACAGGAAGGACATACACTCAAAATACCACCTCAGTGTACTCCAACAGCTCCTGTCTGCTCTGCCCTCTGTCCCTCAGCAGAGTCATAGGCAAGCTCCAGGAGATTTTCCTAAATCCTCCACCCCATTTCCTCTGCCAGAGCCCACAAAAGGAGTAGCGTGTGGGAACACGTATCCATAACTCATTGCCTCAACTCCAGCCAGTGATACAATCAGTAATCCACCTTTGGCCACCAGCTCTCTGCAGCCACCCAGGCCAGGGTGCAGAGGAGACAGCCACTGAGCTTCTGAAGTCCTTGGACATTCCCCTGCCACATCCCAGAAAACCAGGAGTGACACACACTCTTCAGATGGGTCAGGCATGAGTGTCCCAGCAGAAGGCTGAGCCACAGCACTGCTCTTAGGTTAACCTTGGGCAACTCCGTGTTGGGCCCCTAGGAAAACGAAACTACATGGCATTTTTGGCAAGTCAGAGAAGGTCAGCGGAAAGGGAGAAAAAGCTGGCACACAACAGCCCTAGTGAGGAACAGCACTGCACTCTTTGTCCAAGTTTCTGATTTTATCAGATTATGCCACAGTGTTAACATTGTTTATGGCCCTATTTTGTGTCTGTGAATCACCCACTCCCAGAGACTCTTCCTCCACCCCAGACTATAAATAGCACCATATACAGAACGGAGCTTGTGAAGCTAAGGAGACATGCTGAAACAAAATAATGTATATTGAACTGACAAAAATATTTCAAAAGCCTTTCTCATTTATTTATAGTGCTGGCTAGACAGGCAGATTCCCATATTTCGTAAACCCTGTAGGTCACTATCTCCATTGCTCATTCACAAACAATTCTGCTAATAAAAAAAAAAAGCCCTCTGGTTATAACTGAACTTATTTCCCAGCACACTGCTTCTTGGCATATGTCTTTTGAAAAGAAGGATTTTTAAATAAACAGTATTATGTATTTTTCGTATTTGAAGGCAACATATGCCTAGACCATGATATGACAACATGACATTATTTATATATCTGGAGACATTCAGACTTTGCAACCAACCTCTGAAAGCTCTACAAGTACAGATAAGCAACCTTCTACCATGTCATAGCAGACTGTGACTTAAATTTCCACTAATTCTATTTTCACAGGAAAATGCATTCTCAATAGCAAGCATAAAATCCATCATATGCTTTTTAATTCCCCCTTTTCTCCAAAAATGATCTGCTGGCAGCAGGAAGTTCACAGCGCTGCCATCCAGATAACAAAACAGACAAAGAGATATGTGACAAGCTGTAGAGAACAGGCTCCTGGACTCCAAATGCACATGACACCTGGTTAAACCAGGACATAAGGAGCCGGAGACCTTAAGAGCCAAATAAGCACGAGCCTGGGTATTAAAGAAACCTAAATTCCCCTTAAATGGCATGTATGGAAGGTGAGCTAGTAGGTCCTGCTTTGTACTTCAGTGCTCATGCTGAACCCCAGGCAACTCATCCCATCTCTCCATCCCCACGCTCGGACCTATTTGCTACACGCCAGCTTCCCACCAGAGCGGGATCTGGACGGGATGCACGTCAGCCTAGCAAGGGGACGCTGAGCTCAAACGCCCTCTTCAAACCCACACTCCCAAATATACACCGCTACCATGTTCACATCAGTCACCAGACCCTTTTTTCCAGGCAGGCACACCAACACCAGGGAATGCTGCGGCAAGGAAGAAACCCTTGATTTTTCCTCCAGTTACAGAGAAGTGGTTACACAAAATGCCTGTGAAAAGAAATCCAGCCCAGATCAATTGAACAGAAACAGAAGAGCCACTGAAATAATCCTGGCACATTCTACTGAGGAAATTCCTTGTAAGTGCCTAAGGTGAATGCGTTCAAGTGCTTCACTATTTGATTCACCATTTTTCCCCCTGCCATTCATCACATGGTTATTTCTCGAGCTAATGGTTCCTTAATCAGCTGTAGAAGTTAAAATCTGATGTAACAAGGTTCCTCTTTAAAACACAAAGAAGGAGTAAAACAAGGCACTCCAATGCATGTTTCAGGAACAGTAAAATGTATCAATATTGTGGTTCTTTTTTATTTTGTAGACTCAACAAAAATCAACTGTTTATAATCTTAGCAAAAAAGGAAAATACTAGTGCCTGGAAAATATCACAGTAAGTCTGGACACCATTTAAGCCAAGTACATGTCTTTTTTTTTTTTAATTCTCCTACTGCTTATCTCAACACACAGTTCCTTTTCCTTTAGCCTCTTTCAAACAATACTTGATACTAAACAAACAAAACTAAATAGCAAAATAAATTATTTCTCACTAAAGGCTCATTTCTTCTCTCCTGTTCTACATTTGCAAATATATATGTGTGGGCATACACAGTCACATAGATATACATGTGTATATATATATATATATACACACACACACACACATATATCCTTGAACTGGCTAATGCTATTTAGACTATCCTATCATTTTACATAAAAACTGACTAGTATTAAACATGACTTTCTGGTAGAAAGCAAAAACAAGAGTAGGGTCCTCTTGGAATTCTTGAAATTCAGGAAGTCCAAGCTGTGTGCCATCACTTCACTATGGTACTTCAGACTCTTGTGCCTTATTCTGCATATCTAAAACAGAAAGCTTTCCCATGGGCTCAATATATTGATTTTCATCATCACTCAGAAATACTGACCAAAGGACCTACAGAAGCAATATTTAACCTACCATAAGCTCTTTCCACATAAAAAAATACTGTCTGTAATAACAATCTTTGTTAACACTACTGATCGACACAGAGGGAACTGCGAGATCATAAAATAGGACCGTGACACAATAACAATGCTGGGGATCTCCCACATAAGTTCTCATTTATGCACACAAAGGGGAAACAGGGAGGAAAAAGAAATTTAATTAGAGCTGACTGAAAAGTGAAGCATATGGTTCACAGGAATTTTTGCTTTCAATTAAAACACCCTCCTCCTCCTCAGCAAGCTAAATAAATACAAATTAAACCAAACTATTCTGTGAGATGTATACGTAAAATTGAATATAAGCCTGACAGAAAATTTGGGTGGAAGCTGCACCATATACCATGTGCAAGTACAGTCTGAGTTCTGCAAAAAAAACATTTTGTCACCATACTACACAGGCTCTTACTCCTCCCCTTCATCACTGCATGTATCTGTTTCCCTCACATTAGTAAAACTCATTCCACCTACATACCTAAAATTTGACTTGAAGTGTGGGCAGAAAAGGAAAGGGGGAGATAAAAAGTTGTAAAGAACAGGACTGAATTTCAGCAGCAGACTTTTTAAAGGAGAAATCATATTCTGAAGATTCATATTAATAAAAATGCTAAAAGATGAAAACAGCCATGTTTCTAAAATAATATATTACACAGAACCATGTAAAAGACAGGGCTATTAGGGAATGATTTTCAATCAAAATGACAAATTGCAATTATGGATATACAGAGAAGACTTCAGAAAACAGGATACATTTGATTTAGAAACAAGTATGAGAAATGCTATGAGAAAGACCATCCACACTTGCATTAAGAAAACTCAGACCGGGCGGAGCTTTCACCCACTAAATTATACCAGGATTAGATGGCCCAGAGAAGGGAGAGTGTAGGGAAGCAGGCTGTGACGCTGGGCTGTGACACAGCTCTGCTGGGGCTGCCCCTCTTTAGTGTTTCACCAAAGCATCACCACAGTGCGTGCTCTAATTGAGGATGCTCTCACACACTGCACATCCAAAACCACAGAGCTTGGCTGGGGATGAACATCTGCAGCAAGACAAGGGGGAGCAGGAGGAAGAGAGGTTTTGTATGACAGGGAGGCAGGCGCTGATGCTCTGAAAATCAAGGCCAGCTAGCTAAATGACTGAATTGGTAATTCTCAGGGTGTAATGTGACATCACCCAGGGTTTCCTATCAGAAGATCCCTCTTCATAACTTACCACAAGTGCTTCAATTCCAAGGGAAATTTTTAAGACTATGCCAGCATCTGCCTATATATATATTTATTTAATTATTAAACGTTGCAGCCAAAATGCTTCAAAACATTGAGAAAGGGGGAAAACACATTGCTGTGCTAACGCTAACTACCCCAAAGAGGTTTTTTTCTTCTGGTCTGGCAAGAAATGGGCTTTCCCCACCCCCTTTAGCTTTCTCTTCACTGAAGTTGCCCTTGCTGTAGCTAGGAAAAGCTCACATATATCAGAAACACTTAGCATATCAAAATAAAAAATCTTAATTGACTTGTGCCTATTGGAGCCTTTGCAGAACTGGAGGGAGGGGGAATAAATGTGATATAAAGCTACTGGTAGTTCTCTGGGCTAAATCAAGCACTGAAAGATGCTCTGTAAGAAACCCTAACTATCCTATACATGGAAGGAGAGGGAAACTGGGGAAGAAGGACAGGGGAAAATTAGCTGAACTAACCAGAAGACACATGTAAGGAAAGTGCATGGGAAGACAGGGGAAAAGGAGCAGGGAGCTGAGCAGGACAGCACAGCAGGAGGTTGGAGGCTCCACCAGCCAGATGTGCACTGCCACGGTACCCAAGGATGTCAGGCCCTGCAATGAATGGTACCCAGGCTCAGCCCACGGTTAGGATCACCAGTCATGTCCTGAGAAATGAGGCAGGTCCAAGGTCAAACCAGGAAGCTGTTCCTCTGGGACAGGATCCAAGTGAGCAGGGCACCAGTGAGTCATCTTAACAGGCCCCTACTCAGCTGCAATGCCCTACCACCCGTTGGGCAGGCTCTCACCTCACCTCAAAAGCCGCTCAAAAAATCAAAAGGGGCAAACACCTCTTAGCAAGGCTCTATACGGGGAGTTGCACTGGGACACCCTCCACCTGCATCCCAAAATGCATCCAGGCAAGCTGAAGCTTCTCCAGCAGCACCCTCTCACAAGGGGGCTGGCACTGAGCAAAGACAGCCAAGCATGGGGAGGGGGAGAAGAGTGTGTGCTCTAGGCCCTGCCTCCGTCCTTTGGAAAGGGGCAGATTAAAGTCAAATGGACAGCTTTAACTCTAGCAGCACTTCCTAGGTTTTCCGAGACGGATTATGCGGCCAGAGAAATGATCCCTAAATCCAGACCGTGTGTTTATACACATACATGCTTAAAATAAAGCGCATTTGGGCATTTCGGAACAGAGACTGCCTTCCTGTGCATTTTCACAACAAACAAGCTAACCCCACTCCCAGCCAGGGAGCCTTGAGCAATACCCTGAAGTACAAACAAGCAAACAGGAATGCCCATCACATCCTCACCTCAACAGGAGTCACTGCAGGGACTGGAGACTTTGCTACTGTGCAGTGCAGCAGATGAACCACACAGGCTCACTCCTCCTTAAGCTCTCAGATCATCATGGGTGACCATCAGCAGACACTGATTATCATCACCTTGTTCTAAGCAGCACACAGCTGGTGATCTCATGTAGTGAGGCTCTGCAAGTTCAACACTAGCTGTCCAGAAATGCCTTCCACCACTTTTAAGCAGTATCTAAATTACAGGGGGTAGTGCCATATTATCGCAGCTGTCAAGTGTGCAAAGGTCTGGGGGTGGGCTGGGGGGGAGTGTGTGTGAATTTTGCCTCTCTCTCATTTCAGGAAGCGATGCCTCATCCCAAGAGGATCTAATTAGAAAGAGGGAGGTGGACTGGTCAGTTTTATTTCAGAGAGAATACGGTTCAGCTCTGTGTAATGAAACAGCACATACTTGGGCACTGCTTCAGCAGCTGAGGCACGCTGGTAACTCACATAGGCTGCACCAATCTTGCTCCTCATGTACACTCTGTGTTTACTCATCATCCTCCCCCAACAACTCACTTCCTTTTCTTTAGAAACTTTGCTCTGGTTGCACAGAGAGGGACAGGATGAAAGAGTGCTTACATCCCAAGCTCAAGTAGCCTCTCGTACACTTGGCTTTCCCATGTCCTCCTCAGCAGCACCCACACACGGTTCTTGTTTGGCTCTCTTCACTGCATTAAAGCAGGGACAGGAACATCTCAAAGTCCTCCAAACACCACCCAATACATACAAACCACAGACTGCTCACAAGATCAGTCACAGCAGTACAGGACACACAGAAACAAACCGTAGGGTTTGTTCCTCAGAAAAAGGCAGCATTTGCTGTGCAAAAGCAACAAACAGGTTTGTTTCAGGTATGTACAATGCACACTGCCTGGAGCTAGAACAGCCTGATGGAAGCCATTTACAATGCAAACATTTTACCAGCATACTGATTTTTGCACCATTTCAATATAATGGTTGTTATCTTTAGCCTCAGTTTCTCAGTGGGATCTGCACAGCCATGTGCCGTCCCTCCACAAGCTCAGAGGTCCAAGTTTGCTCCCTACATCCTAATGCCTCTTGTTGTTCCCACTTGCTTTGAGTAGCTGCTTCGTAACTGGGACTTGCTCCATGACACACCACGAATCTGGGGTGATATTCACTGTCCCACTCAATGCCTGCCAAGGTTTTGCACAGCCTCAGTCACACTCCTGCTCCCTTTTCCCAAGCACTCAAGTGGTGTTTCACAGGCTGCCCTGTGTCTAGAGGTAAATGTCGAACTCACCACACAAGACCCCCTTCCCCATCTGTGCCTGATCTAAGGAATGCCTTTCCTATCTACAAACCCACCAAGAATTAGCCAATTCACTTAGAGAAGAAAGAGACGAGTTCCCCACAACCCAGCTTTTGTCTGATTTATAACCCATTCATGACCAAAAAGGAACACTGTATTCATAAAATACAGGAAGTTGTATGAAGGAAGCTTTTTTCCTCTCCAGCTCATATTTTTGATACCATTTGAGAGCAGAAGTGAATCCTGGTGGAGACAGGTGTGGTGAGGCTTCCCACATGCACCTGTTGACTGAGAAAGATTTCTTTTTTGAAGCCATTCCAGAGATCCTAACCCCAGCAAGATTCCTTAGTAGCAGCCATGTACAAATGCAATGTCCTACAGCACTTACAACCTCCAGGTCACAAAACACAACCAGTGCAAAGAGGAGATGTGAGGGGTGGCAGGTGAGCAGCTTCTGACTCCTCAAAACTTGACACAACAACCTACTGCAAATCCTAAAACTTGTCGGTCATTAACTTAATCATCAAAACTCCCGCAGGATTTCATCAGTCCTATGGATTCCCTGGAACATGAAACAGCAAATGTCTGACTTCAGGAAAGTAAAAGTAAGAGGCCTTTGTTCAAAACGGAAACTGAAGTTGGGCGGTATCTTATCTCCCATCTTTTCCACACATTTCTACAGGAGGAGACAAAATGTTCAGCTGACCAGTTTTCACTGCAAAACTCAGATTAACATAGCTGGAACGAATTTTGATGAAATCTGAGGATAATAGTGACAAATACCACACATAGCAATGACTGAATAAATGTCTACATATGAGATTTCTTTTTCTTTTTCATGTCCCCTTATTTCAATTAAGAAAAATCATTTAGAAGAGAGAAAAAGTAACTAAGGTAGCCACTTTGCAGGAACAGGAGTGCAGGAGACCCACATCAGCAGCAGCAACTGGTCTTTGGCAGAGCTGGACATTACAAGTTATTCTTCTTAGCTTGAAGAGGAGATGGAAAATAAATAAGTAGCAACTGTGTCAGTTGTTGTGAACAGCCCTAAACTTCAGGACAGGAAGAATCACTGCACACACTGCTTACAAATCATAAATGCACTGCACAGAATTCTGCATGCAGCATAACTGTGGGGCACAGTGAAGGTCATCAGAAATGACCTTCTGTTCAGCAACAGCACAGCAAGCAGGCAATGGCTCCGCTGGGATGGAGCAGGGGCTGCTCTGTGTGAATCACCCAGTCATTAACTTAATCACTTAAATGCTGGATGGACAGCAGTTCCTTCCTGCAAGTCGAAAACCAAAACAGTGCAAGTGAATGAAAAGGACGAATTTTTTTTTTTTTTTTTTTTTTTTGGTAGGCTGCTCAAACTTTCAGAAATTTAGAAGGGAACTATTTCATTTGCACCACTTAGATGAAGTCCTAACCAATTTCACCATAAAGAGAACTGGGCTCTATTATCAGGGAAGAGGGAAAAGCATGCTCTGCAGTAAATAAATAGCAGCTCTGACCTGCTCACTCCTCCTGCAGGGTTATGCTTCGCACACTGAACCAGGAAAGAGTTGCACAGATACATGTAGAATTACGAAGACTGAGTCAGAAGACAATAGTTAAATAAATACCAGTTAAACCACATACCGTGGATCTGTCTTGTAGTACTGGGAAATGAGCATGGCCTAAGGCTGTTCCAGATATTGCATCCACCTGCAAATATTTGCTGCTGGCTAAAGCTCAGCACATAGACTCTCAGCAGCAGTGGCAGTACTCCACAAAATATTATGGACAAATAAAAGAGAAAGTTACCTTAATTCAGAGCACAATAAACTAATTACATATTTTAATCATCAAAGCATATAATGGCTGGTTGGAAGATTTTTTTTTTTAGTTGGGGTGTTTGGTGGTTTTTTAAAGCACATTATAAAGCTAGTTAAGGATACAGCTTTTTTCTCCCAAGCATTTTAGGCTTTCAAATTCATGAATACAGAGAGCTGATTATTAGCTTCTTTAATGTGGATATTTTACTACAAGTTTAGAGCAGACATCAGAAATAAGAGTGTTACAGAGAAATTGGGCACACAATAAAAGCTCTGAAGCAATTACACTTTCATTATATAGTCTCACATCCACATAAAAAATACGTTAAGACATTTATATTTTAGATCAACTACCTTTCAGCAATAGTGAAAAATCATTACAGCTGGAGAAAAAGACAATAAGAAGATAAAAATGCAGTAACATGGTGCTAGAGGACTTGGCCATTAAAGTCATGTGTTATGAAGAAACAGCTAAACACTTTATAACAACATTTCATCTATAACTGTTAAGCTGGAAAAAAGGCCTGGTTCCAAATGGATTCAACACATAAAAGATATATATATATATATATATACATGTAATTTTTTGGGTTTTTTTGCTTCTGTTAGGTGGCTAGCTTTTTTCTCTGGAACTATCTCCCAGAAATTTTAACATGTCCAAATGCAAGTCCTTGATAGGCTACAGACAAAGGAAGGTTTTCTTTCCTTTAATAGGGACAAAGGAGTGTGTTGTTGAGATTTGTTATATACATACAATTACCTGCATTGTTATGGAGATTATAGAACAAAGGCCCAACAGATCTACTTCCAGATCTTACAGCCTTGTCCTTTCCCACAATTATGTCTTAAAATTGGATTTCAGTTAACACATTCACAATACCAGTATCTCCCAGTGCTTTGCATGTGCTTAGAGACAGTTTCAATTATTTTTAAATGGATGTGGCAATACATTTATCACTGATCATTCAAGTGAACGTGTTTGATTTAAAAGTACCAATAAAGTGACGGGTTTTTTAGTTGTCAGAAGTCTGAAAACTAGTACAAGGTAAATTACTACAACTGGTTAGTCACTCACTTTAAAAAAAGGCAAAACAAACTTTCACAAAAATTTTCCCTTTTTTTCTTTCATCTCAGAAATAGGATTTTGAACAGCAGAGAGATATTGAATTTTTTTTTAAAAGTACTTTTATTCTTCAAATATTAATGCTGCTCCTTTACCTCATGTAAGAACATGTCAGTCTCCTTTCCTCAGCGGTCAGATACAAAAATCTATCAGAAACTCTGAGTTTAAAACACCAGGCCTGTGTCGGTGACATCCACAATATGCCAGATAAAAAGGCCAGATCCTGACTTCAAAGCTGGGCAACTTATTTCTCCCTGGTGCCCAGCTGCACAGAAGTAGAGGTGAATTCCCCTGAAAGAATTATGTAAACCAAACCAAAGATAATGAACTTCTCCTAAGAAAGAACTTCTTTTTTTTTGTTTGGTTTTTTTTGAAGATACACATTTACAAACACTCTGGGAAGGAACCTGTGGCCTCAATTCCTGTATTTCCCCTTTACAAAATAAAAAAGTATAAATCCATAGAAGGTGAAACCACCAAAGACTTCAGCTAACCAGGCACAGCCTACTTTGCAAAAAAAAAATCACATCAGAATTCACCGGAACAAGGACATTTTTATTGGTACTGAACTTCAGGCCTTGTTTTAGAAGCAGCAGCTGACCCTGCAAGGAGATGGAAAGAACACTAGAATTCAGAACATATAATTCATGTAGCAGGACAGCCATGAACCTAAATCCAAACTTGGTTATAAATGGGTGACCATAATACATGCAGCATAAAGAAGACATTAGAATTCCCATGTCTGCTTTCACTGGATAAAAACAACTAAACAAAACAGAATTTGAGGATCTAAAAGGACCCTACCAACTTACTGCTGTCCAATTTACTTGCCCCTTGGTTTGAGTGTTTATAAGTATGTAAACTTCCTGCAGAATCAGAGATCATGATCATACAAGGAAGAAAACCCTAAACTCCCTTATTAACACAATACAATTTTACATATGTAAATTTGATGCCAGCCACAGGCACTCATTTTTTCCCTTCACACTGTCTTTCATAAGAAGTCACATTTCCATATTTAAAAAGTACAGTCAAGCCACGGCATGCCTAATGTTGTACTAAAACCACTAGCAAGGCTGAGTCAATCTCTTTTGATGGTTCCACACTGCTACTTTCTGCTAACGTGCATTTCTTTCACCTGCATCCCAGAGGGTCACGGTAGAAACTTTTCACTTTGTCAGCCAAAGCTACACCTTGGTCTCAGGGAGGTCATCTACTCCAAATCCCTGTCAGCACACAAAACTGGCTGCCTTTCCAATCAGGGCTGTTCTCCCTGTTCCAGATGTCACTGGTGGTGGGGGCCTCATCCATTTCTGCAAGGACACTATTTACCACTCCAGCATCCTTCCTGCCCTTGCCACTTCAAAGCACAAGAGGCCACCTTGCACAGAGTCAAGCAGCAGAGCAAGTTTTGACACATAAAGACAAAGATGCAACCTCTCTTGCTACCAATTCAGACAGTAACTAACAACTCATCTGTCCTTAAGCTGATACAGACTGCAGACAGATGGAGGTAACCAAAATAAAGTCTCACAATTATCCCCTTTGCCCTTCTGTATCATGACAACTTCAGCAAAATTAAGTTCAAAGTTTCAAGGGAACAATCTGGGAATCAGTTGTCTGAGACATTTGGGACATAAGGAAACCCTGGGAAGGAAAGGCAGCAAAAAGAAGCAACCTCCATTTCCCTACAGGGACTATTGATACTTGCAGGCACAACAACTGCTACACGGAGAGGGCAAAAGTTTTCCCAATCTCATAGACAGTCCCATGCTTTGCTGCATATGTAGGCTGGCCTGCCCCAAAACTAAGCTCTGCTGCCTTCTCTGGCCATGGCCTGCTGCCCTATCCTTTGCAGGATCCTACCGTCTCCTGAGTCAATGTGGCACTCACAAACAATCCTCTGACTGGGCATCCTTTGTATGGTTCTCTCCTTTCTTTCAGAAACAGAGCTGGCAGAAATTATATTTTGAAAATGAGGACTCAAAAGCAGATATGTAGAAATAGCCTTGCCAGCAGTGACCTGCTCATGTGTGCATATAAGAAAATAGACAAGGAAGCTTATTAAAAATGCTCTAACTCACTAGAATCCAAGTGCACAAGAGGAAATAATGACAGAAAGCTCAGTCTAAGCTCCACCACGATGGGGAATGCAGAAACAAAAGTCACCAGCATTCCTGTGCAAGAACACCCTCCAGAGCCATCTACCATTGCAGAGACAAACCATGAGCAACCAGAGCAAGACCTGTAACATCGTAACCTGGGCCAGGAGTCTTCTTACAGGCATGCAGAGACCCCTGTCTTACCACCCAACTAGCAAGACATCCACAAATTATTCATCTTGACACACTATGTGAATTTAAAAAAAAAAAGTCCTCCTGAACTAGGAAAAGCAGAGGCTTTTAAATATGCATTTAAAGCCATGCTAAGCTACAACCCCTCAATAACCAAGGACAGGCTGGGCTTCCACAAAGCTGGTTTGCACAAATAACCCTCTTTGGGGAGCACTCCCCAAAAGGGCCAGGTTCATCCCAACTGCTTGCAAGCTGGCAGACACATACACACAAAAAATCCTATCAACATATTGCCGAAAGGAAGTAAGGAATTAATCCGAGAGTGCACCTAATCACAGAGTCAGCTGTGTTGTAGATATAACAACATAACAAGGAAGAGCTCCCAGGCACTTACATCCCTCCACTCACCTGGGCTATGATGGGAGAGAGGGATCCAGCACTTTTGGGCTCAAAAGAGACTCTCTCAGAGCCAGAACCACGTCACCCTTGCCCTTTCTTGAGCACCCACAGCCTCCAACACAGATACACTAAGAGACTGCATCTGCTTACCAGGCTACAACACACACACTGCAATTTGCAATAAAGCTCTGGACTTGATGTTCAAGTCTTTACTTGATTTTATAGTCTCAGAAGGAAAAATTTCTTACCTTCAATGAGGAAAATAGGGGTGAAGTTCACACAAATTATTCCTTGTACTCAAACCCTGGCCCATACAGCGCACAGTTCACATAAAAGAGTGCTACAGTTTGCAGATAGCATTCTCATGCACACCACAAAGCCAAACCAATCAACCAAAAAACCATTAAGTTCTTCCAATAAACAAAACACCCAACCCAATATTTAAACAAAAGCCCCATGTTTTCAACCCTAGAATAGAAGCCCAGATGCAGCACACAACAAAAACTTTGCATGCATCAGGAACTTCCCAATGACATACTAGGTACTTCTTTTACTTGTGCAGTTTGGTTAAAACTGCACAAAAGAGTGAGAAAAGTCAGAAGTGTACCAAACAAATGGGAGGTACAAGAAGAACAGGAAAAGGAAACCAAGAACAAGCAGAGGGATAGCACTGGAGAGAAAAGGACTTTAGGCATTGGCTAGGAGAGTCTGAAAGTGATCCTTACAGAGGTCCCTTCTCCTCCCCAAAGTAGAACTCATGTCAAACACAGGCCTTGGCCCTCTCCCCCACACACACCAACTGGGTTTGAAGCACCGTGTAAAGCCAAGGTCAGTTACAGACCTCACGGGTTTGGTACCAGAGCAAACACCTACATCATTCTTTCCTCCATTTATAGCTACAGGTTTTTTCTTCTTTGTAGGTGCAATTTCTTCTATTCTGAGACGCAGTTAAAAGCACAGTTACCTTTTCTCCTATTACATTTCCACAGGTGGAGAAAGAGGCTTTCCTATGTGGCCCCTGGTATCTTCACATAGAGCACAGAAGGAAAAGAGTGATGGCTGGACTGTGTGGTTTCTACTATTAAGGGATTCTTCCAATTTCCTGATGTTTGTATGAAAATAACTTTAACTACATTCAGTGATGTGCCAAACACAAACAACATTTATGGAAAGATATGTCCATATCTTTCCCTGCCTTTTCCATTGAATGCCCATGAAGTCCATGGAAGATAACTAAATGAGGCCTGAGTTTATCGATTCAGCTCTGGCTGGACCACATTTACATGTCCGTTCTGTGTTGGATTACAGAAATACTTTTCCCATTTAATCTTGGATTTTCTCCTGGAATTTTGGATTAATAGCCCCAAGAGGCCTGTTTCTGTGCAGATACATTTGGGAACAGCTGGAAAGCACTTGAGAGAAGCCTTGGTGCAGCCTTCCAGGGCAGTGCATCTGTTTTGTTCTTCTCTTCCTGCACATGCCTGCTCACTTTCCCCCACACTCTTTGCTTTCTAACACTTCATATTAGCACATGCTCACCTACACTTCGTTTTCTTCCCCCCTCCCCTCCAATTAAAGCCCTCCCCTGCACAGTCATCTCCTGCTGAAAATTAATTTCCTACTGATAGCTTCATTTAAGGCAAGGTTCTCTTTCACCCTCCCATTCCTACATAGCAGTAGGCCCTCTCTGCTAGAGAAAATTCAACTAGCTCCTCCTACACTTCCAGCAACCTTTCATGATGTTCAAGGTACTATTTACATTCAAATTTTGGAGTCAGACTAAAAGCACCAGGCTAACAACCAGATGTGCGGCCACTGACTGTTTTAAGTCTGTTTTAGTAGTGTCGCTCACCTTTGCTCATACTGAGAATATTTTGAGCAGGCAAGTAAATGTCATAAGATGGGCTTTGTACCTACAAATATCTAAGTCCCCAATCACTCTCTAGCACTGTCAAAATGCTCACTCTATGATACATTGTAATTCCACCAGAAAGAAGGAAATGCATAAAGTAAAATTATATAGATCATGGCCTACACAATGAACAACCAAAGGTTTTAAAACAGTAGCAATTTCACTCACATTTAGAAACTCCAACCAAAAAAAATTACATGCCATGAAATTCTGAACAAAGACTTGCATGTAGCTCACATAATTGAGGAAGTACTAATAATAGCGTAGCTGTTTGCACAGACAACATTTCCACTGTGGGCCTGAATTCTGATCTCAAATATGCAGAAGAAGATATTTTGTGTTGTGTGTTGCTGGCTGGAGACTCAAAGTATTGGACACCATCTGAGTGTGCTGCAATGTGCAGCCAGCCTATGCCGCCGAGGAAGCGCTAGGCACATCCATGCCACGCTGGAAACAAAGCCTCTATTGAGAACTGCAGAAGGTGCCTGTGTTGTGGGGCTTTGTCAGGAACATAAAGAAGCTCAGGAAATTAACCTGTGTTGCAGTTTTAAATCAAAACAAAAGCCCTGGCATTTCAGCATCAATCATCACATAAAAATAACCTGTCCTGACAAAAGAAAAGTGTATTTCTAAGCTCCTCTGACACAAGCAAACTCCATTCACAGCTACAGCTTCCCTTTCTGGTCTGTGCTGCGTAAGTTCAGGCCTGCTCAGGTCTCCAGATCAGCAACGCTCATACCTGTGTTTCTAATAGTGGCCTTTAAAGGTTTTACCCCAGAAGTGCAAATACAGTAGCAGCAAGGGAGCCTCACATTTCTCAAGCTTTATTCTTTTGAAAACCTGTGGATGAGCTGTACATAGACCTATCATAAAGTTAAACAGTACTTACAATTAACTTTTTCTTGCATGTGCTGAAGATTACCCAGAATAATTCACAAACTAAAATTTAGGCTGTTATACAGGAGAAGAATTAACAAGGATGATTAATAATGACCAATAATAGCAGAAATTATCTCGCATGCAACATACACACATGGCAAGCCCACATTTGAGATAAGATGGTTCTTCATTTAAACTCCTCAGTTGGAAATTCAGACCAGTAATTAAGTCATAATCCTATATAATCAACTCACACAGTATCAGTAGTTCTGTGCATGGAATACGGTGTAAGAACAAGCTATTAGGTCCACATAAAAGGTATTTAAAATTCTAAGCACCAAAACAAGCACACAAAGACTGTCTGTTGCTCTTTTAGTAGTAGATGTTAGTTGTCATATCACTAATATGATCATTCTCAATACAAAACACACAGAAAGGTTTGTTTTTTAAAAATTCCAAGCTTGCCCACTATGTTGTAATGCATCAAAAATAAGCAAGACGTTTATCCTTGAGTAAAAGACACCACAGAAAGATCACATGCCCGTCACACCCCTCAGGAGCTGCCATGACACAGCCGTTCCAGCTCCGGCTGCTGCCAGTCCTCGCGTGTGTTTGGGCCGACAATGGTGTCAGTGTAAGGAGCGATGTCCCCTCTCCGACCCCACACTCATCTGAAAGGCAACAACGAGGCCAGACCCAGCCGAGAGCCACTTCCACCCGACCGGCAGCCTTTCCACTCAGGGGCTGGCTGGAAGACTGTAGACAGGGGCAACACCCAAAGTCCGGCTCATGCCACATGCCCGACAGTCCTGCCAGCTGCAGTCATCTCCCTACACCAGCTAAGTACCTCCACAGGCAGCCCAGGCCATGTCCCTGCACCTGAGCACATGCCACACCACAAATGACACTAACTCTAACACCCACCTTGGCCTACGCAAAGAACCCGACACAAAGAGCAAAACTGTGCCCTGTTAGAGACCATCCTGATTTTTAGAGGGCAAGACCATGTGAACAGCATTGGAATAGGCAACAAGACTATTATTCTTTAAGCACTGCCTCCAAGCAAGGCTTTGTTCTGCATCCTTATTGGTTATGGGCTATATGAACATAATGACCTTTTCACATGTGAGTTATCCCACCCTACTTGCCGTAAGTGGCCACAGTGAAATTTCCTCATTTTAAATGAGTGAATGATTTGCAGAATCACACCATCAGCAAGGACTTGGCTTACATCCTGTTCCTCTAAGGAAAAAATCCTAAGGCACCTTTCTCCCCACCTCTCTCTGTAGTTCAAGCAAGTGGTCCTAATGGTCAGAACTCCACCAGATGCTGATTAGCACAAGTTAAGAGTCCTGGTGAACTGCGACTTCCCTGCATCAGCCTTTACATTAACAGGCACAATTAAGTCACAGCTGAGACTGCTGTCTTCTACATTTTCAACGACACCATGAGCTGCAGAGACCCCACCTAAAGTTATGAGCCACACCAAAGTCTGCAGATCTGACCTGTGTCATGTTGATGGGAGCTCTGATAACATCAGGGGGCAACAAGACTTACTCAAGGGTCTGCAGCTGCGTCCCAAGATGATGAATGCATAATTACGTATAATTGAGGAGAGGGTCCATATTGTTTTAGTATTATTATTAATCAAGACACCAATTAAGAACCTGACTTAGAGAACATTAGAGACCATTAAGTCACAAGATTTCACACCCAGCTTGAGAAGAAAAACTACAAGCAACAGAGGTCATGGCAGGGAGATCCTGCAAGGCTGTACCCAAGGACAATCCAGGCCTGCTCTGACTTTTTCCAAAATGCTGGTGTACTTTGATTCCCAAGTCAGTTTCAGCTCTTATTCAGAAGAGCTTTTTTAAACCTAGGCTTGGTACAACAACCAACAGAAACTGAATGACAAAACACCACACGGTACCCCAAACTGAAATAGACACGAGAGGAGGAAGCAAAGGTTTACAAGTCATTGGCTGCAAGCGCAAGCTGGTGACAAGGTTAAAATAAGGAAAAAGTAGTCAAAAATGTAAAGCAGCAGTACAGTTCTGCTCTGCAGCTCTGTCACCACAGATTACTGAGCACCTTGGTCCATATCAACACACATTCACGCTTCTGTAGCAGAAACCATTGAGGCAGAGAAGCCAAGCGGGTACATCTGGAAGCAAAAGTTCAGCAAGCCTCAAAACACTCAAGTTCACAGCAGCCATGAGCATTCCTAAGGGAACACTAAGAACACTATCAGCTGAGGGAAGCGAGGGATGAGAGTCTATGCCAGCATGCTATGAGTGGGTCACCTGGCAAGCGATTCTGATTTACATCACTGAAAGGTGTTCTTGGAAGAACATCCTGCAACAACACGTGGGAACGGTGCGGGGCCTCAACCCAAGTGTGCTGGCAAAGGCCTCCTGCTGATCTGCTGCCGTGCACCGCCAGGGCTGCTCGCTCCGCACCAGAGCAGGATTTTCCCGTGGAAACTCCACACTGATTCTGAAGGCTGTAATCCAGCGGGTGATGTGCACCACCGGCACAGGCAATGCGCAAATAACCCATTACTAATTAACCAGCAGCGACACGAGGAGGGCAGGCTACCACACTGGGGAGACGGGAACTGTCCCTTTTCTATCCAGGGCAGCTTTTACCCAGGTAAACAACCGGGGCAGCCTCACGCCCCAAAAGGAGCCACGCGGCCGCACCACAGGGTCAAACCCCACCACAGCCCCCGCTGCGGCCGGGCGGGGCTCAGCCCCCGGAGGGCAGGGGAGGCCGCGGGGATCCCGCCCCAGGTGAGCGCCCCCGCGCCGGGCCACACCGCGGCCCCCCACCCTCGCCTCTCCTCCGCGGGCGGCACCGGCGGAGCCGCTGTGGGACAAAGCCCGAGCCCGGCCGCACACCTGCCCCGCCGCACGCCGGCTCCCCGCGGAGCGGCGGGCGCCGAGCCGGGGCAGCCGCGGCGGGGGCAGGTGCGGCAGTCCCCCGCCTCCCGCCGCTCGGTCTCACCTCGGCCGGCAGCAGCAGCAGCGGCGGCAGCAGGAGGAGGCAGGGCAGGGGCAGCGGCAGCCGCCTCATGGTGGCGGAGAGCGCTCCCCGCTGCGCGCACGGCCGCTCAGCCCGACGCCGCCTCCCCCGGAGACATGGCCGGGCTGCTGCCCGCACCGCCCGGCGTCCCGGCCCTCGCCCCGCCCGCCGCCGCTCCCTCTGGCGCTCCCGCCCTAAGGAAAGGCGGGGGGATGGAGCCGGGAGGGAAGCCCTGCGCGGGGCGGAGTGAGGGGGCGAACGGGACAGCGGCCGCCGGAGAGTTGGGCCGGCCGCCTTTCTCCGGCGCCGCTTCTCGCCTCCTCCCGCCAGCCCCTCGCCCAGGGCTTAAATGGCCGTCTCGCAGCGGGCGGAGGGGCTGCGGCTGGCGCTTCCCCGCCTTCACCCCTCCCTCTCGCCCTCGCGGCATCTGACATCTCCCCCCGCCAAGCCGGGCCGGGCGAGGAAGTGGCTCCCTGCGAAAGTTTCCCGGCCTCCGTGCGCACCCGGGAGGGAGCGGCGCCGCTGGGTGCGCCCCGCCGCCCGCCCGGCCCTGGCGCGGTGCTCGGGGACGGGCGATCCGCAGAAGGGTCGGGGGTGAAACGAGGTGAACCCGGCCCTGGGGGCTCCGCTGCCCCCAGGCGAGCGCTGCGCCGGCCGCGGCCACACACGGCCCCGGGCGGGGTAAGGGGCGGCCGAGCCCGGCCGGGGGGTCGCGGGTTTGCCGCAGTAAGGGGCTCTGCTTGTTGCACCATTCATCACCCCCAGGCAGTGCCCCCCAAAAAAGTTCTGTCCTTCTCCAGGCACTAGTTTGGACGTATTTTATCCATGTCATCAAAAGGCACATGACATCATCAAATGCAATCGCGTTTATAACCTTAACTTACTTCGCAGGCTCAATGAAATGTTTCACTTCTCATTCATCTTGGATAGAGGAAAAGGAGAGACAGGGACAGTTTACAGAGCATATCTTTAATTACAGAAATACTGGCAGTCCTCATTTCCTCAAAAGTTTTGAGCTCACATGTTTGTAATTTCCCTGTCTTTTCTGAGCCCTCAAAACATATGCACAGCATTACGGAAGCAACTATTTCCACAGGAGTTCATGGGAAAACTCACAAGAATAAGGACATTGGGGTTGTTCAGCCTGGAAAATAGAAGGCTCCAGGGAGACCATATTACAGCCTTTGAGTACTTAAAGAGAGCTTGTAATAAAGATGGGGACAGACTTTTTAGCAGGGGCTGTTGTGATAAGGAAAGAGGTAATTGTTCTGAACTAAAAGACAGTCAATTCAGACTAGATATAGGAAGAAAAGTGTTACAGTGAGTGTGGTGAATCACTGGAACAGGTTGCCCAGAGCAGTTGTAGATGTACCATCCCTGGAGACATTAAAGGTCAGGTTGGACGGTGCTCTGATAAATCTGATGTAGTTGGAGATGTTCCTGCTTATCTCAGGGGAGTGGGACTAAACCACTTTTAAAGATGCCTTCAAACCCAAACTATGATTCTATAAGGGCACACACACACATTTGGGAGGCTGAGACTTGCAGCTGAAGTTAGTGTAGAGGCATTCCTTCATATAAATAAGATTTGTAGGAAATAGATAATTACTTCAGAAAAAGGTTTTTTTGTGTGTGTGTTAGGGATTTATCAAATGAGACCATAAACACTATACAAAAAGCATTGATACCATTTTTTACACTTTTCATTCAGTGCAAAGAGAATAGTTTTCCAGCTGAAGACTCCTCCTAGTAAACCCCACACCTGACAGAAGTCTCACTGGCTGCAGCGAAGTTATTACACTGACACAACTTCTGCAGATCAAAACCTACCATTTGGAAATTACAGCTCTGACTCATAAAATAAGTTCCCTGTAGCTGTTCCCTGTGCTTGAGCAGACCCCCAGTGGGTCTAAGTTGCCAAACTACAGCTTCTGGCCAGACTGGGTTCCACTGTCTGGGTTGCACCGAAAGTGCAACAGCTGCACTTGAGCAAGCACCCTTGGTCATCCTTGGCTCCAGCCCTGTAGGAACAACGCGGCTTTTTTAATTGTATACCTTTTCAGTACAAAAACCTAGTAACTAATCTAGTCCACTTGAAATTCAGTGGGAATCTCTCCACTGATGTAAGCAGTAATGGCAGCCAGTCCTGAAAGAGAAAATTAAATTACAAAATAAATAAATTAAAAGTGCACTGAGAAAGCAAGAAGTGGGATTCTGACTTGTTAATATTTTGAGTATCTCCAAGCTAATATTGCCATCTTCAGACTCTAGACATCCCTGGACTCTCAAGTTCACTCGTTCTTCTTTCCTTAAGGGGCCACAGAACCCAATTTAGAAGCAAGGGGCATTGAATTTCTTAGGCTCTGATAATTCTTTGCTCCAGGGAGCAACTGGGCAGCTGCATCACTGTTACAGGAGGCTGAACTCCTTTCACCACACCACATCTGTCTGGATCTGGTGTAACTAGTGGAGCTTTTCACATACAAGCTACATGGAATCTGTAATTTATTACTTTCTCATTAACACTTGTGGCTGAGTGTATGTCATATGATTACTTGTATGTCAAGTACCTGAACCAGGATGCCTATGAAGTTCTGGGACACAGTCTCATTTCTGGAGCATCCTAAATAGTGGAGGACTACATTAGATTTGCTTGTAGAGATACCTAAGCAGAGTATTTCTAGGACTGTAGTATAAAATTACCTTATGGCTTATCTTTAATTATAACCATAAGTAGTGCCATCAGCAGGATTTATGCACGGAGGGTTAAACTGGCACACAGAGAGCATAGGAGGTTTGTTCCTGTTTCAGGGTACCTCTCTGACTGACTGCTACCAGACCTCAAGGAAAGGACTGACTCATGTCCAGAGGCATTTCTTGGGTGTTGGAAGTACCCTATCAGGGTCTCTGCACTGAAGGAGGGAGCTGTGAAGATTCACAGACATTTGAATAGACTCAGAGGGCTATGCTGAAGGAGGCCACAAAAAGAAAAAAAAGAAAAAAAAGTGCAAAGAAACATCAGGCACTAAAAAGTGCAATTATTCTGTAACATAAAATAGAATTGCAATTTCCATTTGATTCATTTGGGGGGAAAAAAACCCAAATAACTGGTAGCAATCAAACTTTTTTTCTTTTTTTTAATGTACAGATTCTGATGAAATATTTGTCTTCTCCAGACTGCTTAAAATTCGGGGAGGAGTGTTCCAAAAAAAGCTTTTCTGATTAGATTTTGAGAGCTCCATGGAGAAAGAATCACACATGTACCTGATTGCTTCCCTCAATCAATGCCCCAGCTCTTTACAGCATGCTCTGGTTCCCTGCTACCCGTGCAGATCTGAGGGAAGAGATGGATCTTAAAGAGCTGTGATTCATGCCAGACTCAGAGACTTCTGAAAATTAGAAATTAAAAGCCAATTTTTTTAAAGTTCTTCCCAGTGTTAATTGTTCAGCAGCAATAACCACCACAAGACAAATAATTTTCTAGGAATTAGAGGCTCAAGGTTGCATTTCAGGCCACAGGCTTTTCACAGCTTGTTAGTAATCTGCTGGAAATTCCCTGAATTACAACTGCTATTGCCTAATTGTTTCTATAGGTGAGTTTTGTTTATTCTACAGGCTTTTATTAAAGCTATATGCATGACATTATTATAAAACTGGGTAGGTGTTGCTTCTGGGCTAAAGCTTCCACTATACTTTCATCTGGAAGTTAATTTGTGCATCGGAGTCATAAAACCTCTTCAAAAGGAAGCATCAGAGAGAAGTGATTCCACATCCTTATGATCAAGTTTTTGAACAAGAGACCTAAGTTTAAAAGTCACTTTGGACCCCTGCACACAAATCCAGGAAGCACATGCAGGCATATTCCTTACAGGTTCTCTAGCTTACATCATAAGATATACTACTAATGCTCTGGGAGAGGGAAAAAGAAGACTGGAAAACTACAGTGACCCAAAGCTGTCCAATTTGGAGCAGTTACCCTGGCTGATAATATTTGTGTTTCACTGAGACTGTCAATAGAATATGGTTTAAAAAAAAATTAAAAAACAAGCGTGGCTCTATTTAACTGCATACCACAGCCAGCCTTGATCACAGTAGTGTATTCTCATTAGTTATTCCCAGTTTCATCCATCAGCTCAATGTGCAGTGTCATCCAGAGGAAGCACCAAATTGTTGAGCATTGTCAGGAAGGGTGTTGAGAACAATGCATGGTTTTGCCAAGGTGTAAAACCCAGGTGCACCCACATCCTGACTAATGCTTGTCAGTGCTCTCAGCATTGCAAGAGATACGTAATGGACTGAGGGAGGGTACTGAGAAGGGCAGATCGAGTGATGTGCATGATGGTGCAGCTGTCTTATCAAGGGAGCCTTAAAAAGCTGAGAGTTTTCAGTTAAGAGAGGAGAAGGCTCCCTGGAAATAAGACAAATGAAAAACTTGTTCACTAAATCCAAATTAACACTTATAATAAAATACTTTCTTACAGAGCAAGCAGTGAGCTTGTGGAATATGTAGTCACAGCAGGTTTTAGAGGCAAACAGTATGAGCAGTTCCAAAAAGAGGGTAGACGCATTCATGGACAATATGTCCACAAACAGGGAGAAGAAAGAGATGAGTCTATAATATTTGGATGCCAGGAATGGTATACTCAGATAGCAGTCAGGCTTGTTTGCACATCCTGAACAGAATCTCCAAATGGCGCTGCTGGAGACAGGATACTGGGTTGGATGGATTCATCACTGACGGGGCAAGAGGCACATTTCTTAACTGCCTACAGTAGACATATCCAAAACAGTACAAAGCATAAGCATATACAAAAACAAGTGTATTAGCATTGGCTTGCTACCACAGCAAGACAGATAATGTAACAGTGTAGGTTACTGTTGTCATTCACAAAGGAGGCAGCGCTCTGTGATGTGATTTCAGACTGAGGTCCACGGAGTGCTGTGGTTTTGCTTGCCCTTGCAAGTCCTCACGTTCAGGCATTAC
Source organism: Atrichornis clamosus (assembly GCA_013400975.1). Lineage (NCBI taxonomy): Eukaryota > Metazoa > Chordata > Aves > Passeriformes > Menuridae > Atrichornis > Atrichornis clamosus. Next base: position 56,812 of record WBMZ01000376.1, read on the forward strand.
GGGACCTCTGTGACTCACACAAAAGGCCAAATGAACTTCTGTCCCCTCCATCATTATTCAGTGTCCTGAAGATGAGTGAGCCCAAAGTGCTTTTTCTGGTTGACATTGCTCTGGCTGTTATTTACACCACTTCTAACCTTCCAAGGTTTCCTCAGACGTCCATGTACCACTGAACCCAGAAATGAGTCTTTTGTCAACCAACTCACAAAGCAGAATTACAAGTCCCTTTTACATTGCAAGAGAGGAACACCACACCAGCCAAAAGCAGCAGCTTTGGTGAAAGAGCAGGAAGTGGCTAAAGACTGCATCTGGGGACGGTCCTACCATCACGAGTGATGCAGAAAGGTTTCAGATGTTGGATGTGGCTTTTACCTGCTTTCTGCTGCTATGAGCTCTCCACAGTGGGAGAGCAGCAGGGTGTACTGGCTGGGGACTACTGTGTAGTATTTTAACTCCTAAATAGTACCATTTTTTTTTCTTCTCACATTCCTCACAAGGAATTAAAGGTGCATTAAGCTACATGAAGAGCCATCTCTCAGATGGAGAGTAAAACAGACATGATATTCACAGAAAACATGACAATTCTTGACATAAGAGGAAAGTTAACTTGGGTTCTGCTTAGGTCAAGCTTGGGATGGTTTTGTTTTGACTGAGAGTGATAAGACAGGTTTGGGGGGGGCAGCAAAGAAAAACTGAAAAAAAGCTATTGTGTTCTTTTTTTTTAATGCAACTTTGAAAAAGGCTTCAAACTGAAGATGAATTTTTGAAAGTGGGTAACACCTTCACTCTCTTAAATTCATTCAGTGGCCAGCTTCCTTTGCGCGAAGGCGGGTTGGTTGGGAAGATATCTTTTACATAACAATTGAAGGGAAAATATGCATTAAAACCTCACTGACTAGCACACTAAAAGCAGTGAGTCACCTGCCCTGGCAGCCAGGAGGGCCAGTCCTGTCCTGGGTGCCTCAGGCACAGCATCACCACCCTGTCCGGGGAGGTGAGGTCAGGGGAGGTGATTGTCCCACTCTGCCCTGCACTGGGGCAGCCTCCCCTCCAGTGCTGTGTGCAGTTTTGGATGCCACAGTATCAGAAAGATATAAAGGTATTAGAAGACATCTAAGGAAAGGCTGCAAAGATGGTGAAGGGCCTTGAGGAGAAGTCATACAAGGAGTGGCTGAGGTCACTTGGTCTGTTTGGCCTGGAGGAGACTGAGGGGAGACCTCATTGCAGTTACAGCTTCCTCCCGAGGGGGAAGAGGAGGGGCAGGCACTGAGCTCTTCTCTGTGGTCACCAGTGACCAGACCCCAAGGGAATGGCCTGGGGTTGTGTCAGGGGAGGTTTAGGTTGGATATTAGAAAAAAGTTCTTCACCCAGAGGGTATTTGGGCACTGGAACAGGTTTCCCAGGGAAGTGGTCACAGCACCAAGCCTGACAGAGTTCAGGACGCATTTGNAGGCACATGGTTTGTGGGGTTCTCCTTTTCAGGGACAGGAGTTGAACTTCAGTGATTCTGGTGGGTCCCTTCCAACTCAGAATATTCTATGATTTTACAGCACCTGAGCTGCTTCTAACACAATAGAACATTTTTGCAAGTGACTCAAGCTCAGGCAGACACCAGCCTATTAAACAGGTTGTCTTCTATACAGGAACGAATGGACTCTGTTCCAGTAGGAAAGAAGTCACGGTCCTATAGCCTGTCTCACAAATGCAAGGTTCCATCTAATCACAGGCTTCAGCCAAAGTAATGCCATGGGTTGCAAATCACAGTAAACACACATCAGAGCTTTTACTCAGATTTACAGAGAGGGCAAGAGGAAAGCTGTGCTCGGTGTAGGCGGTCCCTGTCTTACCACCAAAGGGCACAGCCATAGCTCAGCTGCTCCACTGAGCTCCAGCTCAGTGAGGTGAGCTCTGAGGTGGCATATGAGCCTGGAAGCAGTGACTGGCAGGATTCTGGGAACTACCAGAAACTGGCAGCCAGTGTAGCTGGCAGAAACATTTCCCCTTCTCCACCTGCCAATTTTTTTGTCCTTGTCTCCAAGCTCACTACAGAAATGCATAGATGTTTCTCAGCATGTAAAGCTTCAGTGGAATCACTTTCAACTTCTATGTAAGTCCCATAAATGACACCATATAATCCAGATGAAATAACACCAAGCTAGTTTCTAAACTGGGTACTACAAAACATTACGACAGCTGAGTCTGCCCTCGTGAATGGGTGAGATCACCTGTCTCCTGTACCCTAGCAGGTGTGTAGGTGACTGGGAACCTCTGTCAAGGGCATTAGAAAAGGGAGTGGCTGGATACCTTATGCTGTCCAGAAATACCATCTGCCATGATCTCCTACAGCACATTCTGCCACTTTTAAGAACTGAAAACTTAAGAAACTTGTCAGAAAAACTATGGTTGTGACACCACTTGTGAAAATACCGATGCTTAAACAGCACCAAGATTTTCACATCAGAGGACTGTCATTCTAGAGTCACAGATGACTGCTGAAATCCCACAGTGACAGATATGCATTAAAGAAGGAAAAAATTAGAAGGTTAAAAATTAAATGTATTGAAATTATTTTGACAAAATAAATTTCCTTTCCCCTTTCTTCTGACATTACAAACTGCGGTCAGGGGTGGCACAGTTTGAATGTTGGGCTTTTATAATGTTTTGCTTATTGCCCCCCAGTCCTCAAATAAATAATAACATGGAGAAATGATGCAAAAGTGCAGGTGTCTTTCAAGTGTGAAGCGTGTCACCTATATCAGGAAAGGACTGTTTATGGATATCCTAGGAGAGTCATTAACATCTTCAGGGTCATTTCACTTTTGATCCATTGCAGAGATTACCCCTCAAGTGTAGGCACATCATCCTGTGCTCATTTCACATGTGGTACTGAAGCATGAACTATTTTCAGAGCAATCTACATTTGGCAATACTGTAATAAAGTGGGAGAAGCGGATTTTGAGCAACAAAACTCCTGGCTGGAATACAACTGGACTGTTCCACACATAACCAGCATCTTTCTGCACAAATACCTGCTTTAAGGTAAACATCTTTTAACAAAGATAAGCAAAAAAAAAAAAAAGAGAGGAAGCAAAAAGGCAAAACGGAAGAGGTGGAACTGAATCCCTGAAGAGCTTGTATCCAGCACCCTACATCAGCAAGGTATCTTAAGGCTTCTCTTGGTGGATATCAGGTCCCATTTATTGTGCTCAAACCACTGCCATTGAATTGGGATCATTTCAAACATCTTGGCAGCAACCCTCAACAATTGAGTTTAAACAGCAAGAAGGCTGGGAAGACATCTGCTTGGGAAGAAAACAAAAGCTGACATCAAAAAATTATCAGTTCACATCCCAGCTATCATGGCTGAACTCCCTGGCTCTGAATTTGCATCCCTGCACTTGCAATTCTAATGCCTGGTGATGTGCTCTGATCTTTGTTCATTTACTTGTCCTGTCTGACTGGAAATTATGTTTTGGCAACAGCCTGCTATTTACTGTGGCACCACAGCCCTAAACATCCTTTAAGACATGCTGAGGCTTAGCTGGCCAAATTTCTATGCTGGCTTTTCAACTCTCAATGAGAGCCAAGTGCCTAGCTTGCTTACATCCTTTTCAAAAATCCCAGGTTCTGGTTTAAGTAACAGTTTTAAAAATAGATAATTTAAAAAATAATTCCCTTCTATCTACCACTTGAACAGTCAATGCTGTACAGCCTCCTTATGCTACTGGGAAAAGCTCTTTAATATTCACCAAACTCTAGTAAGTGAAATAATAAACTACACGTCAAATAATGAATTCTTGCTATTGCAGTTCCCCCATGTTCTTCTTGCATAAGAACAACAATACACCAGCAGATTGCTTTTAGGATTATTAGTTTCTGTGTGCAAACCTTCTGCTTGCACTTCCTCAGTTAAACAGGCTGTTCTGAAAAGTACTTCTGCTCCCCAAGAAAAAAAGAGTCCAAAAGGCAAGGAAGTCACATCCACAACTCACAATCTTTGGGGAAGGCATAGATCCTTTTAAAAAATGATGGATTAGATTCAATCTGCTTCAACAGGCACTCACCAGCAATAGTTCAAATTAATTCTACAGGTGACAGCTTAAAAGGTGGGGTGAATAATCTGTTTTCTTAAAAGGGAAAAACTTCCGTTTTCTGAAAGATCCTGAACTTCCCAAAGTGCATCTGTACAGATATGCACCGTTGAAGCAGCTTTACAGGATATGAAAAGAAGCAATCATTTGTTACTTTCGGTACATGTCCTCCTTACTCATAGCTGCAGAGCAGAGTAACTCCAAAGCACACTAGTGCAGAAGGGCCGTGGCTCTGTGGACTCCATTCCCTGCCAGAGGTGATGTGGCTTTGCTCTCTTTTAGTCCCCATGAGTGCCTGGCTAAGGAGCTGTACCTGTCTCCTCTGTTGATAGTTGAGAGATTAAGCACATAGCTCCTCTCACGTATGTGCTGTAGATGGTTCTACAGCAGTACAGTTGCTCAAATTAACTGTGTCACTGCAAAACCACTCCTTTTTGGCAAGAAATAACAGTGGCCAGGGAGAGTGGAAACAGGAAGAGAATAGGGGTGAGGGGGAAACAGATATCAAGGGCATGGCAGAAAATTACTGCCTTATTTCTCCACAAAACTCATACCTCCGGGTGACACCAAAGCAAGGAAATAAAGATTTAAAGCAGCTGATCAGGAATAAAATGAACTGTCCAGAACATGAAATCAGGAGGTCAAAAGCAAGGAAACATTGAAACTAGGATTTCTGCTTGTTGAAGGAACATTGCTGCTGCTGCACCATCTGTCCAAGTAGAGGTAGGACTCAGTCTGTGGCTGCAAGCATTACACAAGAGGCCATAAACACATTGCATGGGGTTTCTGTCAGACTATGCTGTCACCTTTGACAAAGCAGCCAGTGCTGAGGCTTTCTGCTAGGACTAAGCTCTTCACTCACAGTCACTTGCTTCTTTGTACTAATGCACTCTGAGAGCGACATTTAATGACAGATACGGGGAAAAAAATCATTGTCATGAGAGTACTGGCCGTGCCCATCTACTGCAACAATTTGACCAGCCTTGCCTGGGTCCTAGGCAGGTGGGTGTCTTGTAGTTTCAAAGCAGGGTGTCCTTTTGAAAGATTTCTAATCCCTGTAGCTCAGGAAAGCAGGAGATAATGGAGGATGTGCTTATGCTTCTTGGTGATTATCAGAGGGAATTATAATGGAGCATTTTCAAAATTAATTCATTTCCTATATCCAGCATACTTAATTAATCTAGGGAATAAAACTGATTAAGTTTCTCTTCTAGAAAGCATATTTTTTCTTCACCAGAACCAGCTTTTACTATTAATATATGGTTTGGTGAGATAAATACGACCCAATTTAAAAGATTTGCTGCAGCATCAATCTTGCCTAGTCTATAAGCCAGTTCTGATTCTACAGGAAGTATGTATCTCCAGGATGCAGCAAGTCTTTGTCTAAAGGTAGAAGATTCAAAATTAAAGTTAAAACCACGAATATGTTTATCTGAGTAGCCAAGAGATTCTGATTAAGTATAAAAATTCTGTTTGCTGCTCTCCTTCTCAAGAGGTCATCAGGCTTTGGCTTGCTCAGGTCTTGAGACACAGGAAGATTAATCTTGATTGTTGCCTGCATGCTCATTAAAAAATTTGATTTTTTTAAACACACCTTATTGTTAAGAGAAATAATTTAGGTTTTTCTTTAGAGGATGAAAGATTAAGTGCACGAGCTCCTTCCTTTCTTGTATGACCTGACCTTTCTGGTGTGTGCACTGGTGCTTGGGGCAGGGTAGAAAAGCACGGGATGAGGTAGAGGTTAAGACGTGTAGGCAAAAGAAAAGCAAGAGCTGTAGCAGGGAAGCAGAAGAGGTGAGAAATTTACTTAGCAGTCATTGATGGTGCTATTCCTTTCTAGAGGGTAGTTGCCAAGTAGATTCCCTAATTTCTCTCCCCTTGTTCCTCAGCCCTCCTTTTCTGTACGTGGAAGACTGCCATACATGTCCTATTACTTCTCTAACTCATTTATCCACAAATGTGGGCCATATCTTGGAATCCCACTAGCTACAGAACTTGGTTTGGCCATGTGAGCCTCATCTAGGCTCTGGCAAAATAAGCTGGAAGACAGCTGTTAGCCAACCCATGACCTCTCTCTCAGGATGCTCTGCCAGTCTCCCTTCCCTCCCCAGACACCATCAGGTAGCACAACACATTTTCTGAGACACCCATTGACTAGTAAAACTGGTAAGGAAGGAGCAGATGCCTAAATGTAGTACAAAGCCTGGCCTTGCTTCCATCCAACTGTAAATAATTGCGGTCATCTCAACTTCTCCGATTTAATTTCACTTTAACTACAGCAGCACCACCTTTAACAGTGTGCCTGCCAACCTCATGACAGTGGTTTTGTCCTTGCAGAAGAACTTATATGTGCATCACAAGCAGGAAAGACTCCAAGCTTTTCTTTAAAATGAAATATGATTGGGTCCTGGAAAATGATCCCAAAGCTCCCCAAAGGGTCATAACCCAGAGTACAGGAGGGGTGGGGCAAAGAGCACAGAAAACACAGGATTTATAAGTTCTTCTCATGATCTCTGAACACCTGGCAGAACCAGAAGAAAAAGCTGGGGTTTGAGGAGCTTTTGACACTTTAGAAAACACAGAATTTCTCTCAGTCCTTTGTCACCTTTAACTTGGGTTGCAAATGGACTTTCAAGACACATAAGGTTAAGAAGGAACACCTTGAATTCCTGCGTTTCTGCCACTGCTAAAGCTGTTCAGTGCCTGAAACACTGACCCTAAAGGCCTGGCCTGACCAGACAGCGCTGTTCGGGCAAGGAAAGTCTGCCCAGGTGCTTTCAATTACCAGGAAAGTAGTTTTCCAGAAATAGCTTGCTGGCTGTTTGCCAGATCTATTTCTTCCGACAGGAAAGGCGGAATGTAAACATCCAGCACTTCATAACAGACCACAGAAATCTCTCTCCCAGTGAAGCAGGACTCTGGGAAGACTGTGCTATCCTCTTGCCTCCTAACCCTGGGCTACCTCATAAGCAGAATTATCCCACGCACCTTAGCAGATTGCTCTAGGGAGCTTCCCTCACGCTGCTGGAGACATTGCAGTGCTGAAGATTTCACAGGGTCTTAATGCAGAAATGTTAGTCAGGAGAGCAGAGCAAACAGGGAGCTACTGCCATGCAAACACTTATAAAGCCCTTGGGTACCGCCAAAAAACACCAGTCCCACCCAGTTGCCTATGAGTGGCAAACTGGGCCCACCTGAAACTGATTGAGAAGGAAGAGCGCTCTCATTAGTCCTTTCTCTGCCATTTATTTCTTCTTGAAATCTACTAACATGGCTGCTGTCAGCTTTTCCTGAACTTCAGAACTGCTTTTCAGTAGTTAACACAGTGCTTGCTGGTGATACAGGAATAGAGGTACCTCATGTATCTCATACGTCTTAACACCTTCAAAGGCAGGTCTTTAGGGAGTATTTCACCTTCCCTTTCCTTTATTTGTACCTGGGGATGTCTTATAGGAGTCAGACCCCTGGGAAAAGTATCTCTTGATAACTCTGAGCATATGGGGAGACAACAGAGCATATTTTCTGGGTTCTGCCACCCATGCACAACACTCTGGCAGGAAGAAGATGAGACAGAGAATGTTAGAGTGAATAAATAGAGCTTCACTCCTTGCAGTAACTGCCAGGCAGCTCAAGGCTCCAATTCTCCCTTTGCATCCTTGTTCCCTGCCGGCACAGCATCTGTGCTGAGTCTTTCAGCATTGGAAGTTCCCTATTTCTGGAACCTTTGGCCAAACTACATGACAGGAGATACATTCTTATTAGTGCTCTAGTTTCTAGTTTGGCAATTTTTGGAAGGCGTACAGAGGCCATGTTAAAGGACAGTAGGTTGAAATGAGAAAATTGCATAGTTCGATTACTCAGGTTTTAGTTCCAGTGATGCATAGGAATTATCAGGAGCACAGTTTCTTTCCTGGTAAGTGCTATACAAATATGTAGGGTAACATTTGCAATAAAGAGGTGATGGACAGAAGAGGAGACACAGATAAGGGAAGTTTTATAGAGATGGCACAGTAAGCGATTAAGTAGCTTGCCCAAGATTGAAGAAAGAGATGGTGTGAGAGCCAGAAACTGGGGCTCTGTCTGCTGAGTCACAAAACACGAGTTTACTCATCTGAATTCTTTCCCCTTGCATAAATACCAAGGAGCTCGGCTGCGATACAATACACACACAAGTTGCTTAAATGCAACTGAACTCGGTAAACAGAGGGTGGTTTCATTAGCTTAAAGAAAGGAAGACCTTCATCTTACAGAGGGTGAAAAATAAATTACTTATTTGCAAGGAAGGCATTGGCTGGGCAGTGTCTGTATTGTGCTTGGTTCCAACAGGGAGATGACTCACTAGTGCTGACACTGGGATGCTGCTGTTGGTCTCTCTTGCACATCTGACTCCCTTGCTTTGGGCAATTTTTGCAACTGCACCCTTCCTGCAGAAGTCTTCAGACCATTTAAAGTGTCCATAGCCATCCCCACTCAAAGTCTCCATAGCCAAAGTCAGGTCAGGAGGGAGCTGTGTGAAAACACTGCTGCCTGCTACATGTGTGTCCAAGGGAGGCTTCCAGCTAAATGAAATCCGTGCAATTCACAGTAAAGAGAGGATGGAAGAGAGTGTCAGGAGGGAATTGCGTTGCAGGGTGCTGCAGATTGAATAGGGAATTTCTCCTCTGGAGACCAGTTGTGGAAAAAAAACAAAGGATCATCTTGCTTCCTCTTCACAAGAGGTCAGGCAAGGCAGAGAGTTGGCGTCAGCCCCAGCCAGCTGAGATTAGCAAGAATTAGCAAAAAATCCAGTGTCCATAAGTAACCTTTATAAAAACTTAGACCCTTATATGGCACCAAATAATGCAAAGGAGAGCTTCCCAAATGGACTGAGGAAAAATCAGCAGTGTCCCGTGGGCAAACAAACAGCTAATTCAGTCACTAAAGAGATCCAGGGAGGCTCTGGGAATTGAAGAGGTGGTATGACACAGGATGGTAAAGAAAGAATCAAAGCTGGAGCAGAGGGTGCCACTGTGTAGAGAAAAAGCTCCAGCTGGCCAGAGTTCGACTGTTTGCCCTGTCAGCCTCTGATCTGACAGAGTTCTCTCTGCTCTTTCTTTATCTTGCATCATTTAACAGGCTCATTGAAGACAATGTGGCTGCATATGGGCTTAAAGTGTAAAACACAAACTGAATGCTCTCCCTCACTGCTGCCTTGAAGTGCTTCCCAAAAACAAAAGAATGGGCCTCTCTGGCATTGCCTACACGAGATTTTTGCTGAAGTTCCCACCAGTCCACATCAGCTTTTATGGAGACATAGCAATAGTGAGGACTCTTGAGCAAAACAGACTTTGAGTTTGTGTATTAAAAGGCTGAGTCCATGAGGAAAGATTTTTAGGAGGTCTAAATGCATTAGAAGCTCAGCTAGCATTGATTTGCACAATCTAGAAAGAAAATCTGTACTTCAGAATCCATGTATGAGCTTCTAGAAAAGTAATTTGACTTTCAAATTAGCACCTGTTCTCATCTCCAATAGGACTTGCACATGTCCAGAACTTATGAAAAAGCAATATATTCCTCTGTAGTAGGACAAACCTAAATGTTTATTAACATAACTTTAGGTACTCACATTTGTAAAATGTTGAGCTTCCTCTAAAAAATTATTTTAGATTTTTCTATAACTGATTTTTCTCATTATCTAAAAGTTGTTCATGCAGTGCTTTTTAACTAAACCAATAGGTTGGGCGTGAAAATGAAGGCTAAGTTAAAACAAACCTCAAAAAAAAATTCTTGAAAGTTTGGGTCTGTTTGGGTGGTTCCTGCAATTTGTCTTTTCATAAAATGGCCTCTTGCCTGAGGAAAAATTTAAATGCTCTTAGGTTTTGACTATTGTCCAATGGAAATTTCTGAAAGTTATTTTTTTCCATCTGAGAACAGAAACATGTCTGCTCCATGGTCCCCTGCCCACAGCTGTTAAAAGATATGTAAAAGTACAGAAAGGAGCCCAACCCAAAACAGTAGTTATTAAACTTCCCCCTTCCTCTTATTTTGCACTAACAGTTCAGAAACATGCACAGTTAACTTTTCATCATGAAAACTATTCTACTCAAATTTGCTAATACACCCATAGAACTGATAAGCTAAGAATATTTCCTGATTTTTAAAAATTATTTCCACTTAATATTTATTTCCATGCCAAGCAGAAGTGTGTTCTCCCACTTTGAAATTCATACCCAAAGAGACATCACCTGTAGAAAGGCAGACTTTAGGAGACTCTTTTTCTTCTTTATTTTTGTTCTATGGAATGCTTTTGCTGGTTATGGAAAGTTGTTCAAGACTGTGATCACTCAGAGCGCTCTGAAAGAACTTTTATTAGTAACAGTCAAGGCTAACAGGCCAAGGCAGCACATAAACAAGAAGTTTCTTCTTTTAATATCAGGATCCCTGAACAAAGGGATCTATTGATCTTCTAAACTATAACGCAGAGCACTCAGCTTTCTGTATGTTGCCTACAAAAGCTGCTCTAACTTTCTCACCAGGAAAATGATACCAGACTGACTTCATAAAGCACCCTAAAAATTGTTTGAGCTCTTGTGAAAACTGAAAATTACATGGCTATTCTTAACACTCTAATAAGTATTCCTAATATTCTCTTATTAATAGGCTGCTAATAACATTCTGTATTATCTTCCTCTGTGAGCTTTTCCTGAAGCAGCGTTCTGCAGCTCCTCGCTACAGGAGCACACTTTGGTAGTGGCAGGAGGAGGGCCGGGGCCCCTGAGCACAGTCACACACACCACTCCCGACAGGACCCCGAGAGGACCTCCGGGAGTGGGAGCTCTGTTTCTGCCCCAGGGGCAACTCTGCTGCTCTTCAGTCTCGTGAGCATTGCTGGTGTTGGCCTTGCTCGAGGGAGCTGTCCCCCAGGTGACTCCCTGCTTCCAAGCGCAAAGCCAGCCAGCCTTGCCGTCCCAGGGACCGTGGTGTGCCACCTCTGGGCTGTGTTGCTTGGGATTTGACAGGTTTGATAGGACAGGCCACACCGGAGCTCAACCAGGTGAATAAGTGACAGCCCTGCTACCCTGGCAGGTGCTTGTGTTCTGCAGGAAGCGAGGCCTGAGAGATGATACCAAATCTCCTGTGAGCCTGGTACCCTATAAATGACAACTGCCAGCAGCAGCAGCCAAGGGAACAAAGGAAGAGAATAGACAAGATAAGCCTGTAGTAATGGTTTCCCAGGTCTTGCCAGAAGGCTTCCTCCAGCATCCAATCTGCAGCTCAGGGTTCTAGGATGTGAAAATATAGCAGTCTGTAGTGCATCTACATGGTTAGAGCCTGACATGGGTACTTTTTTGTGGGAAAGGACACAATTCACCAAGAATCAAAATACAGATGTTTCTTTCTTCAAAACTTAAATCGGACTTACAAATACCAGAATCATTTGATGTAAGCTCAGGGGATTTTATGAAAAAAGAAACTAAAGAGCAGAAAAGAGGGAACTTCCCAGCCTGCCCTGATCTCATATTCCCTTGTCTGCACCCCACCCATTTGACACTGTTGAGCTGAACTGGCATCAATAATATGATAAACTGCAAACTAGGTGAGGTTATGCCAGTGGTAAAGGCACTCATCCTGTCTTAGCTAAACCATTTTCAGAGGAACAAGAGGAAGGAGTAGGAAGACCTTTGTAAAGTGCACAAGTATATCAGTGCTTTTATGGCCTGGTTACTGGAAGCCCTACACATGTTTCAGTTGATAAGGCAATCACAAGATTTTCATTCTCATCTGAATAAGAGTATTTAATCTTTGCAGCATAAAGTCCCATGTGCTAAATTAAATTTCCTGCCAGTTCAGCAAACAGTTTTGCTACTTTGAACTGCATTGTACATGATTTCCTTTCATCACAGGATGCATTCTGACAGAGCATCAACAGCCAAGAGGGAAAAGCCCAGTCTGCTCCAGCACAAGCATCAACAGGCTGTGCTATTTAGAACCACCATCCACTATCAGACAGCTGGGAGGGGGTGCAGCAGAGTTTTAACTGGTTTAATTCTTTGTTAGACTTTTCTTATTTACATTTTTACTACATAAGAGTGGGTGACAGTTGTGATTATGAAGATTTTAAACAGAGTGGATGCTACAAAGCAAACACACCCCCAGTACAAAGCAAACTGGGAGAACAATACACAGTGAAAAATATTTGTTAGGGAACAGGAGTTCAGTTGCCTTTTGGTTAGCTCTATTCACAGTTCAGTCACTTCCCAGATTTTCTTGCATCATTTGGAGTTCATCACATTTTGGAGATTTGCTGACACAGGTTCAAAAGTACAGGGTTTTGGCTCTTAAAATCGAACTCAAAAATACACTTTGTTGTACCAGTGAATTGTCACAGGGAGATGAGTTTGGCCTAAACCCCTCAATTTCTCAGTATCTCAAACTCTAGCCCTACTTGACCAGAGTAACTGAACATATCTGAAGAAGAAAAGTTTCATTTGCTGTAAGAAGCAATTAAATGTGGATAAACAGACACTGGTTTTGGCAGACTATTCTCTTTTCTAATCCTCAGTATTTCCCCAATTACTATACAGCCCAATCATTCTACATAAGTTGTTTTTATTAACATTTTTAGAGGCCATCTGTCTGCAAATACCCAGTCAAATAATAGAAACTGACACAAGAATAATCAAATTCAGCTCCTGACAGATAGAAAAGATTTGTGTGCAGAATAAATATTTACTTTTTAGGCACTTCAGTATCATTCTGGGAGTTTTCCAAGCATTTATTATTTCAGAGTGGCAGGGAACTGTAACAATTCTTTCTCCACCCACTGCAAGAATTTTTCCTTTCAATCACCAAAGATGATGTAACATGAGCCCTTTCCAATTTGCGTCATGTTATCAGAGCCCCAAAATACTGAGCATGCTGTGGTTGTTACAAGCTCAAAGGAAAAAACCCAGCACATTTTGATCCCCAACATTTTGACCCTCTTAGAGGTGTCTCATCTAAAAGATCAGAGTTCCTCTACAAAACTATAGCTGCAAAAATGGGCAGGTCCTCTGAATGGGCCCTCTGAACCAGCGTAGATGGATTTGGTTTGGTAATCTAAACTAAAATACATGGATTGAACAACTTCTGTTGAACAATTGAACAATTTCTCTTGGGAACTCTCCCACCAGGCAGCTTTTCCAAGCACTCTGCCCCGAGCCTACAGGGGGTTGTGGCCCATATGACACAGGTTGCTATATTTTCTAGCCCTGGCCAATGGGTTATTCTATGCAGCATCCCCATTCTTCTTCCTCTTCTTCCTCGTTTTCACTGGGAATATCGAATAGGACAAACAACGCTGATTTCGAACCGAAGCTCTCAAAGGAAGTTTCTATGCAAGTTGGTGTGTTTAAAAAAAATTTTAAATAGTTTCTTCTCCCAGGTAACAAGTGACAGGATGAGAGGAAATGGCTTTGAGTTTTGCCAGGGGAGATTTAGATGGGATATTAGGAAACATTTATTCACCGAAAGGGTTATTGAGCACCGGAACAGGCTGCTCAGGGAAGTGGTCGAGTCACCATCCCTGGAAGTGTTCAAAAAGTGTGTGAAAGTGGCACTTGGGGCATGGTTTAGTGGTGAACCACAGCTGGGTTAATCACAGTTGAACTCATGATCTCAGAGGTCTTTTCCAACCATGATAAGTCTGATATAGTGACATTATTCTCTTCCATCCAAAGTTTCCACGGGGACAGAAGACATTGTAAAGATTAACTAGGAGGTTGCAATATGTCTCTGAGCAATGAGCATAACCAAATGCATGCAGGTGTGAAAGAGAGTGGTTTCCCTTCGTGCTCAAGGATCTAAGAAATGATAGTGATCCAACAGAGTGCAGCTATTTTTCAGCTACTCCTCAGCTTCCGTGTTCCTCCACTGCTCGTCCCGATGCCTGAGAGAGAGGAATACCCCCTTACCCTGTGACAGGAACATGCTGGTAGTCCCAGTGCCTCCCAGGGAGAGCTATTGCTGCACTGTGTACAGACAGCTGGACAGCTGTGCACCTCCCACTTTGCCACAGGTGGGACGGAGCTCCCAGCCTGTCAGTGGGGCGCTTCCTTGTGTCTGGCCCTGGTGCTGGAAGGAAAACATCCATTACCTTGATTTTCACTGACGTGCCTCAGAACTGAATTTGCCTCAGTGGCCATAATGGTTCTAACCTGTAATTGTAGGTTTTAAATGAAGGGTTGAAATATATTAAAAGCAGCTGAACACAATGAAAGCCAATTTGATATGATGAAGAAAAATCTAAAAGAGTGTTATGGAAATGGACTAGACTGCCTCTTGAATGATTATCTCTGCTTGAATACAGAGATGCTGTAAATAAAAGCTTGCCCTCCTTAGAAAGCCTTGCCTTCAAAATAAATTTCTGCTTCTTAAGTAAGTGAAATTACAGGACGGATATCTTTTCACAACTATCTTACACTGTAGAGTTACAATATACTGAGAACAATACCACAGCAACTAAAAAGGTACACACATATTGCAGGTTTGTATAAAAAAATTACATAAATGTTTACAATATGGTCTGAAGTATTATCATTATTGCTTAGGGAACTAAAACTTTTCACCAGGGATAATTACAGCTGCCAAAAGTCAACTATTATGTAATAGAGGGAAAAAAAAGAGGGAAAGAGGGAGAGGAAAAAAACCCCCACTCTGCATCTCCTCATGGTCCCTGGAGTATCTGTCCAGACCAGATGTTAGGAGGGAAGGATGTGCTTGTACAGCCTGCTGCACAACGAATGACACAGGGATTATGCTTCTTGCAATAGCACAAGTGAAGAGGTGTCAGAAATGTTGGGGTACTCGTGCTCATGGCAGGCAATGAGGAGGAGGAACCTCCTGTACTGAATTGTAGGTCTCACCTTCAGAAGATGAGGGGACTCTTCCGGGCTGTGATGTTTGGTAAATTGGCTCCTCTCTTTTTGGTGCCTCAGCCACCCCTGTGCCGGATTAAGCCAAATGGCAATTTTGTATCATTTGGAGTCATGTTAAATATTGACTCATTAATTTTAAAATCACAATAGTCGTATTTGTAGCTATTAGTTATTATATGTTGCTGTACCATAATGTAGTTGTTATAAACTATATTAGTATCTGCTTTGCAGGTTGAAAAGAAAGTGCATTTGGAAAACAGTTTTCCAACTACAAAAGCTACACTAATAAAACCTATTCCACTTCCTGCTTAAGCTATACTGTTCTAAGGCACTTACCACCCACGTAGCTCAGTAGAGTGGAGGCAGTGAACTTCAGAGCTCAGAGAGGGACCAGCAATAAAAAATGATCTTCAGCTGTTAAAGCCACACACCATTTTGCTGGGCATGAGAAAAGGATGGACAAGTAGCAGGAGAGTTAATGTCAGGAAATAATAATAACACTAATACTTCACTAATTACTCTTTTCCTCTGCACTCGATCCAAAGTGAGATTAGGACTGCAGCTAACCAAAAAATAAACCCCAAAAATTTATGTTAAGAATAAGAGGATACATCTGTTTCCTGCCTTAGCCAGATCTGCTCACCCTTGCCATCAGAATAGCTGCACCGAGACGAAAAGTTCTGAAGATTAAAGCTGAGGGCCACTATTTTTACTCAGAAGAGCTCAAGAATATGCGTAAGAGTAGTTTATTATGTCATGTCTGCCTGTGACAATGCAGAAGTACTGCCAAATGGGGAAACTCCTAATTGTAAAAAGCTCATTTGAGTGAATGCAAGTAAGAGATTAAGGAAATATCTGTCCCTCAAGAGTTCTTTACGCCATTTCTGGAAGTCAAAAAGATGAGCTTATCAGGGATTTAAATAAGCACAGCACTGACACTTGGCTTTAGCAGGACTTTGCCTGTACGTGCAATGTGTCTCTGTTCCTACAGAAAGGCTTTTCAGTATCTTAGACCTGGAAAAGAGACATTTGGAAAATGGACTCCTTCATTTCATTTTTCTTTTACATACCTCCAATTTTGGCCTGTTGGCAAGATTTCTTAAAAGATGAAAATTGCTAGCAAAAACTATCCGAGTGGGAATACCTAGTCACACTGACAACTTACAGCCATCTGTTACTGGTTACTCATGAGTGGTTGGAGTCCCCTTTGTGCTAAGCACTTCATGTATGCATAGCAAATGAGAAAGTGCCTGCCCCAAATAGCTCAGAACAGACAGAGCTAAGATTTGCCCAAGACTGCAAGATGTACATGGCAGAATTGGGAAATGAGCCCAGGTTCTCTCATTTCAAATCCAATTCCAATTCCTCTTTCTATCTGAAATGGACTGGAAACTGTCCTATGTCTGTAAGGAAAAATTTCTGCTTCACTTACAAATATCCACAGGGTTTTAGTAGTCTGTGGCTTAACATGGGAGAATGTCCTTCCCAGTGAAGGAAAAGCTAAATGATTATTTAAGCTGAATGAAGGTGGAGGCTCTGATACTGCCTGTATTGTTCAGAGTGACAGCAGCAGAGGTTATCACTTTGTCTCACACAGACTTCTCTCCCTGTGAAGCCTCCTGTACCAGAGGAAATAACGGTGTAGGTTTTGTTTTAGTTTTACTCCCTTCC
Source organism: Atrichornis clamosus (assembly GCA_013400975.1). NCBI lineage: Eukaryota > Metazoa > Chordata > Aves > Passeriformes > Menuridae > Atrichornis > Atrichornis clamosus. Next base: position 73,469 of record WBMZ01000376.1, read on the forward strand.
CTAATATAAACCCCAACTTTCTGTCATTCTAGCAACTTTCAATCTTCAAAATGCCTGAACCAGCTTTCTATAAATCAGAAGAACCCTTTTTAGTTGCCTTGTTTGGGTTTTGGTGGGGTTTTTGTCCAATATCTCAGAATGTGATTTGGCAGAGATCTAAGTAGGGAGGAAGAAAGGGAGAAAAGGTCCCTGCTCAGATAAATGGCCTGTTCCATTCCTCACTGCTCCCTTGCCCAAAAGATCTGCTAATATCACAGAATCTTTGTTGCAGAAGATCTCCATAACATCTTGAACCATTAACACACAGTGCCTGCTGTTACTGCACTCCTAACTCACACATTTAGTTAGATGGAACAAATCCCAGCCCAGGTATATGCCCGGATTACTCGTGCATATGCCCCATTCCTGGCAGTGTTCAAGGCCAGCTTGGATGGGGCTCTGAGCAACCTGGTCTAGAGAGAGATGTCCCTACCCATGGCAGTGGGGTTGGAATTGGATGATCTCTAAGGTTCCTTCCAACCCAACCCATTCTATGATTCTGTTAGAGCCTCAGAGCCAGGGAGGTGCAGAAGGTCAAGAGAAGTGATGTGCAGGAATTGCAGGTATTGGTGCAGCAATTCCTTCTGTAGCAGGCAAACGGCAGGAGCTCCCATGTGCACAACAAGACAGGTCTGTGGTTGTCCTACTGATCTGCTGTTAGGTCTGTTTCTCAAAATCCTTCCATACAGGAACCTAGAGGAGATCAGAGCTACCACTGCAGGCCAGGAGGTGTGGCAGTGACCATGCAGCTGCTCTGTGCTGTGTCTGCCTTAATGTTTTATCCCCTCTAATTCCAGAGCCCAGGAGGTCCTCACACAGAGCTCTTTTAGCCTAGCTTTGCAAGGAATTAGTTTTTGGAAGCAAAAGGCTCTTAATTGTAATGTAAATGAAGAACCATGGAAGGTAGTGCCTGGGTTTTTGACAGCGTGAGTCACAGTGGTTACTTTTGTCCTTTCGGTGGAAGCGATGTAACTAGGGAAAGCACAGTCACATCGAGTTTCCCCTGCAGAAGGAGACAGAACTACAGTGATGAAGCACATAACAGAGCAGTGGAAAATCAGCCCTCCTCCACAGTTCATGCAGCACTCAGAGTGCCGGCTTTGAACTGTTCTGCAGTGTATTTTGAATAACACATTACATATTTGCCTGGAATAAAACATAAGAATCTTAACACTACATTGATTGGATTTTGGAAGTGGTTAACTCATAAATCATCTTAATGAAACAAATGTATCTAGGCTGAAGATTGAGGTTGGATTTAGGATTTTTCTTTTCTTTTTTTTTTTAAGTCACCACTGCCAAATTTCAACTGTAAGGGAAGGTGTTACATATGCAGTTTCTAATGTTACTGCTCAGCCTGCAATGAGATTATTGTATTGTTAAAATGAAGGAATTCCTGTTCCGTGGTGTTGGTTTTGGCTGATCCTGTATTGTGAGTTAACTTCATGTGATGTATTTTCTTTTGAACAAATTTCCTTCAATTCATCAGCAGAGGTTCAAGCTGCTCTGCTAAGAGTTTGTGACATTTTTTTGGAAGTAGTTATGAACTCGCCAATGCAACGTTAACAGATTGTCGAGAACACTCCCTTGGGAATGACGTTTCTAATTTTTCTTTATCCTTTATCTTTTGTTTATACACTTTTCCCTTTCACGACTGTATCTTTCCAGCCCAGAAAAACTGTTGTGTGGAGCTTTTGACACAGTCCTAGAGAGCTGCAGAAGAACCCAGAGCAGAGTAGAACATTCTAATTAACTACTAGAACGGAGGCCTTCAGGAACAGAGATTCAGGAGCAAACCTTCAGTCTATTCCTGGCTCTCTCTCAGACTCGTTGGGTAATCATAGACAATTGATTACAGTGGGATATTTCAGACCCAATCATAAGGACAACCAACATATTATGAGTGGTGCAGTTGGTGCAGAGCCAGCAGACCACCGGCAGAATTACCTCTAAACAAAAATGTTTGTGTTCCTACGCTTCACAAAGGGCAGAATCAGCCAACACACAGAGTAAAATGGGAATTCTTTGCCAGAATCATATGCCAAGACATATGCCATTAAGTATTTAGTCAGTGGGAAGAGGTATGTGATTGTAGGTAACATAGCTAAGTCATCAGTCTTGGTAATTACAGGTAAGAAATCAGTATGCTCAGCCAAGCAGTGGAGAAACATGGATTAAAATAATATGGTGTCAATAAGAAAAGGTAGTGGCAAATTCTTTTAGTTTCAAGCTAAAGAATTCTTGCTCTTTATTTTTCTTTGAAGGTCTTAATCCTTTATATAAATGGACCATTTTGAAAAAGTCTAATTTTCTCACTTAATACAAATGCCTGCCCAAACCTCTTCAAATTCATTGAGAAAGGCAGAGAGGACTAGCAAGATGAAAAAAAAACAATGGAAACAATCAAAGAATGACCTTGTCATATAGTCTCCTGTTCAAACATACATTTTCCTTAACAAGTGCAGTAAACTGCAGCTTTGAATTGGATACGGAAAGAAATATTCCCCCTGAAAAGTAAGATTTAGCTCAGCCGTGAAAGCTGCTCTCTTTAATGTGGCAACAACAGGAATACAAGAGCTTCACATTCCCCTTTTATATGTTTAACCTTTGACAAAAAAGGTTAAACACTTTCCTCACAACTGACTCACATCAGGAAACGCAAGAACTCTACTCTCCAGATGAAGCCTGGCTAGCTGAAAATGCAATGTCAGCATCCAAGTGCATTTAAACAAGGATCCCTTGTCCAGTTCCTACTGCTACAAGGGCAGGAAGTTGGTCAGCAAGAGGGTCTTTTACAGACAGGAGGGAGATGAAATGGTGACAGGAACAATAAGGAAGTTCAGGGTGGAGGGAGAATTAGCTCCCATTACAAATATCTCACTGAGATCTATTTTAAACACGTTGATGTATTAAAATCCCCCTAGCAACATAGCAGGAAAGTTTACAAAACATTAAATGGAATATCTATGAAAGCTTCCCATGTTTTCCATTCTGTGTCTTACAGATATTTTAGGACCAGATTCTCATCTGGTGTCAATACGCCTAACTCTCTTCACTTGACTGATGAATTGGCTCAAGTTTGGCTGGATGTGTTGGTTTGTTCCTTGGAACACTGGTGGCCAAACTCCTGAACCGCAGCAGCTCCAAAGTCAATGAAATCTGCAAATACTTAGTACATCAAAAATTCAGGGCTGGGGACCCGAGAGGGCCACTGAGTCTTAGTGCCCTAAAATGGCTAGAGATGTAACAGGACAAATACAGGCCCTGTGAGGTGGGACAGAGTTGGTTCTGAAGTGCTGAAGAATGAAGGCTGCAGGAAATGAGGAAGTGCTGAGCACTGACATCTACCCAGGACAGAGCACAAGGAAATGATCAGAGGTGAGCCCAAGGGTGACTCCTCACCTTACTTTAATATCTGGAGGGGTCACCTACACAGGTAAGAGTGCACCTACAGACCCGGCATAGGAAGAGCTAGGAGTGCAGTTCCTCTACCTGGAGTTTGCTGGGGAATGGGAAGAGAAGAGAAATTGTTAGGAACATGGCAGTCAGCATCTGGAAGTAAGGTCTGCCTGCATCCATGGGCAGACCATGGCTTGCATAACAGCCAGGCAACAGAGATCCTGAAAAAGTCTTGGTGAAAAATCATACACTGTGATGGAAAGGGGAATGGAGGATGCGAAGAAGCAATCACTGTTTTCAGGAGAAGATCCTCTCTGAGGTGACCCCTGGGCTTGCCATCTGCCCCAACTTAATCTCTCTGCTGCAGCCCCCACTGCTCTGTTCAGCCTTCTTCCTTCTGTATCTTGATTCGACTCATTCTTCTCTGGCTAAGAAAAACCCACTAGAAAAAGTCATAGGGCTCCAGGACTTTTTGCTCTTCCAGGCTCCCTGCTGCTAACAACCAGCCCAACCCGCTGCCCTGCTCACCCCTCTCATGACATCACGTGGCCTCATGCTACCTGTGCTTTTGGTGGCAGCAGCACACACGGGAACAATTCTCCTGCCTGAAGCATCCATTTTAGGGTAGAAGGGTGAGCTGGCACCTCTGCTTGGCCTAGGACACAAAAGCTCTGGAAAACCACAGCACAGTGTAAGGAGCTTAGGAAATGGTTGTGGCCGAGTTCCCTGTTCCCTTCTGCACAGTGAGGCAATTGTGAAACTCTGTAGCACAGCACAGCATGGGATGGTGTCCCAGAGTTGTCCAAAAGTACTCCCTCCTAGACAATGTGCAGAGAGGATGTGAGGAAGAGGCCATTCCAGGACTCTCTTGACTCAGAAGGAACAGAATTGCTTGTCACAGCAGCACAGACCCCTTCAGCCAAGTTGGTGTGGATGCAGAATTCACAGCAAATTAGGGCATGGAAACAGAGACTGCTCTGGATTGAACCTACAAGGAGGTGGTCCTAAACCATGAAATAAAATTATAGAATAAAATCAGATCTGTAGATGTCCTCTGTCCAGCATATCTAGAGTGTGACAGTGTTCTATTACCAGCTGTCCCGAAGGTCTATCTCCTGCTTCCTTCATTATGTGCGCAATATAGCAACGGGTAAATCCTAGCTCTGGAACCTTGTGGGACTTCTCCCATGATCAAGAACAAATTCACGTAAGGGAAGCAGAAACTGGCTCTTGATTAGTGATTCAATGTCCCTCCAACACCAAAGCCATATAAATGGAAAGGAACTCTTCTGCATTTGAAGAGTATTCAAAAAAGAGGAGTTTTCTTGGACACTGGGATGAAGAGGGTGAAAAGGTATTGCCAACACTGACCTGCAGCACATTTTGTATTGCACAGTGCTGACAGGGGACACAGCCACCACCTCAGTGTCCCCCCGCAGACCCACCCCGCAGTTATAACCACAGGGTTGTACTGGCCTTACAAATGGCACTGAGGCAACCACCATATCCCCAAATCATCAGACACACAGGCTCCAGCGTCTTGGTGTCAACTGTGCCCATCCTGCCCCACTCACAAGAAGCCTTTTGAGCCAAATATTTTACATCAAGCCCACAGCAACTGCCACAGAAATTGTCATAGTAACGCTTTTTCCTGCAGCTCGGTATGTGATGCAGCAGGCACCAGGTGGCGATATCATTACAAGATTAGCACGACATCACAAAGTCATGTTGTAGTAGAAGCGTTAAAACTGTTACCTAGACGCTTTCATATATCATTATTGATCCAAAATGAAAATTTTATCACTCTCTAGCAACTGCCTGATTTGTCATGCACTGACTTTCTGATCCTCAGTAACAGGATAGATGTGACCTTTAAAAGACCAAAAGGGAGCTTATGTCGGTGTGGGATAACTGACAGCTTTCAGCAGGAGTTCCTAAGACAGATTCTGAGTGGGTTTGCTCATTTTTTCCTGTGCATAAGCACATGTGTCTTTCAAAGAGTCAGAGTAACTTGTGAATGGGAGACTGAACTCCTGTGCTGCTCGTGGAAATGGCAGACACTGCATTGCTCTACTCTGTTCTCCACTGGGGGAGAAAGGGGGCAAAAGGAGCTGGTAGAAGTCATGTAAGGGCTGACTCAGTGAACAGATGCTCACTTAGTGGAGCAAGCAGAAGAAAGTAATAAGACAGTAAGGAACATCCCAACTTGCTGACTGGAAAAGCTGGCACCAAGCACTCAGACCTGCAGCACTAATGGGCTCTCCAATTGGGCATCAGGAGCAAACAGACCTCAGGCCTGTTTCTCCTCTCATCAGGAGTAGCAGATTAAAGTCAGCAGAGCTGTTCTGGCATACATTCCCATATCTGGGTGCCAGATGGGAAATAAGTAACACATTTTTAAGAGTGAGAGTGACTAACCATTGGAACAGACTAGCAGGGGAAGCAGCAGATTCTCTGTTTCTGAGCCCAAACTGTGTTTTAGGGAGACACACAAAGCTCGCTGTGAGGACAGCAGTCTAAGGTCTGTGATTAGAGAACATACTACTCAATCCAGCTCTTCATTTTATTAATCTGTAGCAGTACAGAGTAAGTAAGACAAGAACTGAGCCTCTCATTATTGCTTCCCAAGTGAGTGCACGAACCAAGCTTCTGGTGTAAATACTTGCAATGCAGGATTCAAAGTTCATTTCTTCATAACTCATATACTGGTGTAATCATATCATTTGAAATTCACATTAGCTCATCTAAGCTGGTTCTAATACAAGTGAATTATCTTCCAATTTTTGGAATAAGTACCACTGTGTTTGTTGTGATTTTGGGTAAGCAAGCTCAAGCCTAATTTACTGGCAAAATCAGTGAACCAGCCTTTGATACCTGGTCTAAATTTTGCCTACACTTTCATTCCTTTTAACAGCAATGAACATGCCACTAGCCATAAAGTTTTGGACTGGTTCAATTAATTCTGATGGTTTGGTACATGGAAGAGGTAAGATGTAATATCTCTAAACTGTGACATTTTATTCTTGGTATTTCATTATTATTCATTCAGTATTCATTTCAATGCATGTCATCTTGATTAATGCAGTAGATATTCATGTGGATTTCCCTTTACTTAATTAAAACTGCGTTATAATTCACAACTGCCATAACTAATTGAAATAATGCTTCCTTTTTCAACCACATAATCTGTTCATTACAAAAGTATATAACAGCCTTATTGTTTGCTCATTAGGAAGTTGCATGAAAAGAATAGAGCAGAACTCTTGAAATAAAAGAGATGAAAAGCTTTTTTTCTTCTGCCATTTAAATATATAGATGGATATGAATATTTGTGAATTTCCCGTACACATATGTGCCCACCTCCATCTCCAGGCATCACTGCACATAAAAAAGGAACTACTCTGTTCAGAAAGGAGTGGTCCAGAACAATTCCAAGGCACCCTAGTGGACTGTATGCAAGAGAACCCAGCGAACCAGCACTTTGTGTCTGTCCATCCAGAAGCTCCACTTCCATTCTCTCTCTGCCACCACGGGACCCAGCCTGTCAGTCCTGGTGTTCAGGTAACCAAAACCTCAGCTTTGGGTCCCAGGTATTAGTGCTTTTTTCAAATTTTGAGATCAGACATAGATCCACACAACCGGTGTCGTTCAGGGATTAAGTCATGTGCCGTGGTCAATATGGTGAATGAGCCTGCTTTTCGTCCATGTTTTACACAGTGCTGCACAAAGTGGACTCTTCTGTTCTCATAACTTTCCATCCTGCCTGTACATTTGCAGACTCTTGGGCCTTTGCCCCTTGTCTTGAGCAGTGTGTTTTGTTCTGCTTCAAACAAAAAACCAAACTAAGCACTTCCTCACAGCACTCTTGTAGTTTTACTATCACCTTCCTTTACATTGAACAGGATTTAAAAACTTTGTTCCAAGCCCATTTTTGACAAACTCTTGCACTGCACCAAAGTTAAAAGGTGCGTTTTCTGGGGTAGGCAGATACTCATTCTCTTTTCAGTTGCTGATGTGTTTTGTAAAGCACAAACAAGAGCCAGCTATTTCAGCAGAATCCAGATTAAGCTGTGTTTTCCTGGAAAAATATATTACCAAGCAGTAACAAACACAGCTGCTTAGTTTTTGTTTTGGGTCAGGTGGTAGGAGATCTGAAATTAATTCAATCTCCAAGATTCAAATCCTGAATGAACAGAAATAATATGAAAATCTACCACTTGGGAAATTATAGTATATGTTCATTTTTCACAGCTTCTCTTTTAGGAACAAATTCTACTTCCTATTACACCAATGTAAATTCACAGCAATAGCACTGATGGTGATCATGCACTGAAATATACCCTTGTATATCAAATTAGGGGATGGTCCTCCATTCAAAGGTGAAAGGAATTGTGTGAAAAATGCTGATTACTTATTAACAGTTGAGTGCTGCAGGGTCATTACCAGCTGAGCTAATATGTATTTTCAAATTCTTGAGGATCATTTACAAAGAAAGCTTTAAAATATATTTTAAGATACAAGTTTTAAAAATGGCAATCCTGAGGAAAGCATGCATTGGCTTTTAGTATTTGTCCTCTCTAGTCTGAGAAATTTCTTCAAAATCCAAGGGAAAACACTGTTCTGCTCTGCATCCCCCCTAGATGCATGACTATGGGCTAGCCAGCTGTGTGATCTCATGGACAAACCTCTGGCCTGAGGATCCCAGCAGCCAGACCCTACTGCCCCCCTGCCGTGACGTGTCCATCTCCTAATCTCAGTGTCTGGTCTCTCCATCGTGCTCCCCACGCCTCACTTAAACTTCAAGCTGGGAAAATACCATCCTTTGGGGCAGTCTCGAAACTAAGTCTTGCAGGGGACTGGACGAAGCCTGTGCCTAAACGCTTTGCTGGGACAGGTGAACGTGCACTTTTTGGGCGTGGTCTCTTTGGCCAGGGATTGCCTCCAGAAGCCCTGGCCAAGCTCTGGCTATGCTGGCAAAGCCCCTTGCGGATACTTGTCATACAAGGACTAAGGGAGATTCTCTGAAAGCATTGCTGCACTGGGGTTCCTTCCTGCCCGCGCCTGCAGCTAGCAACTAGTCTGCCCAAACACTGTAGTGTAAACCTGCCCCCAGTCCGTCTGCATCTTCCCATGAACACAACAGCAATCGCTTACAGCTTTTCCCCACTGATGTGAGAGAGATCGATTGAGCTCAGAGCCCTAAGCAGGGGTCTGACTACAGGAATCAAGAGACCCCAGTACCACCAAGCACAGGTGTGTGTGGTGGGACAGTGGCACAGTTACTGCACAGCCACCCTCTCCAGTGCAGCAGCAGCTGCTGCACTGGGACTCAAATCTGAAATCTCTGGGGTGTTGCTCTTTAACTAACAACTCAGTCTCTCATACAGATTGAGCTGTTAATTAAAGAGGTTGCTTTATGCTCCAGAAATCTCATTTCAACATGCAATTCCTCTTGCTTGTTCTCTGTTCCCCTCCCACCTTGTCCTATCTTCACACCTTTGTCTCCTTATCTGAAATTGGCACCTAAGTCATTCTCTGTGAGGATATAAGGGGGTCTTTTTCCTTCTATACTATTTTTTTTCCTTTTTGGGACTGCCCTTGCCATTTTGCAGACAAGTTCCCAGCTCCAAAAGAACAGTGCATGCCTGCTGTGGGTGTTACGTGAACGGAAATTATGTGGTTTGGATTTTTACGTGAGAATTCCAGAAGGAGGCAAAATGTTGCAAATAACCTTCATAAATCATTATAAACAAAGCTCAGGAAATGCCATAATGATTTAGCTCTCAATATCTTAAAAAGAAGTTCACACTGTTCTATGACTCCTGGTAAGAAAGTATGTTTGCTTAAGATGTAATTGAAAAAGTACTGTGTTACTGTTTACATTGTCCATTTTGCATCTCCTCTCCGGGCACAGCTCACTGCTGGCAGCTCTTAATTTGCACCCTGCAGTATTTCACCATGCAAACAACAGTCCCTCTGGGGCTACAAACCAAGCGGCTGGAGGGAGATAGGTACGAACCGAAACGTGTGGGGAAGGCTGGAGCGAAAGGCTGGCGACATCTACGGAGCTGTGGAGTTACTGCGGTTTCCTTTGCCCTCCCCTTCCGTCAGTCATTCAGCATGAGAAACGACAAGCCTTCACCCTGCACGGGATTCCACACTTGAAACACCAGCCTGCTTATTTGTTGTCCTGTACTGCCTCACACATTTATTTACGTCAGTACAAAATCCCGCCTCGGCAGATTCCTGGTTTTTAAGGAATGCTCTTTACAGGTGAACAGCCAGACAGTGAGGAACCTGGCTTGTTTAGTCCAAGTCAGCGATGAGTACTGGTTGGGAAGGAGATGCGTTCTCTACTTGCAAAATACCTGTTTTAGTAACCAACCTTTAGGAAACAAAGTTAATGTTACCAACCAGAGATGCAGTTTGAGGAGGGCAGCCGATGTCTTGCTGCATCAACTTTTGACATCCAAAGACATGCTGAAATGAGATTTGGAAACAAAAACTCCAACATTTAGAGCACAATAGTAAAATTTAGGGGTATGTGATAATCCCCCTTACCAATATTTGCCCTAGACTTAAAGGTAGGATAGTGGATGAGCTGGTTTTGAGTTGTTTTGTGAGCATATGCAGTTAAAAAATTCTCACTTGTGCCATTGATTTTATATGAAGAAAATCGTTGTCTACAGTCAAGTCTATTTACTTGCATTTCTCCCAGGAAAGTTTTATACTGTGCAGTATAAGCTCACCTGTTTTCATAAACAGATAAATTTTACTTATTTAGTATATATAAGCAATATGAACACATCCCACATACATTTCAAGGTGTTAGAAAAAATTTATTTACCTGCTTAGATCTATTTTAACTTTTATTTTTATTGCTTAGCTGTCCCAGGAGGGCTGGGGTTCCAATACCTCTATTTAGTGAGAAATGGTCTCCGTCTGGTGCTCTGATACAAGACAGAGAGGAAAAATATTATCACCATTTTTTCCTTACCAGAAGGAACTGAGGGACATGGTAATTTGCTCATACACTCCAAAGGTCTGTGTCAGAGATGGAATTTTTATTTAGATCTCTTGAGTCGCTGCAGTGCCATTTCTAGTGTCTCAGTGAAAGTAGACTTGAATTTCTGTCACATTTCTGAAGGCAGCAGGCCTCACATAGGCCTCCTTCAGCTTCCACACATGACTGCAATGCCTCAGAGAGTTGCTCTGAGTGACAGGAGGCACTTTCTTCCCCTGCTGGCAAGATAAGTGTGCTTATTATTTTCTCAACCTGCATTTTGGAAGGTTACTTATGCAGGTTTAGAAGTTCACATGTGAGTCTTCTGTACCAGTACTCAAGAGTCATGGTCCCTGCTGCTGAATATTTGCAATGCTCTTTTGATCTACAGCTTTGAAGAGAGATCTGTCAGAGAAGAGGGGGAGCTGCCACAGCTGTCTTTTCTATAAGTATTTATTTATGCTTATAAAACCAGATGGGAAAGGTGCCCATCCTGTGCTCTAGGCACTCCTGATGATTATTTAAAAGCACACCATAACAGAAACACAAAACCACTAGAAACACACAGCAGTAACCTTTGCTTAGAGACTACATCAAAACTGAGAGAATAATATGGAGAAAGAATATCCAGGCCTCCAAGGTGAAAAAAATCTGCATGCATTAAGAAACAGCCATGTTTCCAAAACCCCTAGAATTTGGCAACTCCTCCAATCACAACAGATTGGGGAATTCTGCAAAAATACAGGGTAGAAGTGCCCAGGTCAAGCAGTCTGACCATAACAGAGCAGGTCCTGAGATCATCCAGAATGTGGTTTATCTATGCAAATAAAAAAATAATTAACAGTTATTATTTTATTATTATTATTAACAATAATTAAATAATTTTTCTTGATGACTGAAGAGCTTCTCAAAATTTCTGACCTGAAAAGCTCAAGTAATTTGCTCATTGTTGTTCACATGTATCAATAGCTCCATATAAAAATCCCCCACTGACTCTCTCTTCCTTATGTTCCTAAAGGTACCAGGGATAAAACATAGCAACTTTACAGTCTCTGCTCTGCTCCAGCACAATAGCATTCAAACACAGGATGCAACCATACAATTTAATGTCACTGGGGGGAAAAAAAGCAACAACAAAACCCAAAAACCAAAGCGACAAAAAAATCCTGACAAATGCTTTCCCCCCCTCCCTCTCCTGAGGCTTTTCTAATCATTCAGTGCCATTCACTGGAGGCTGTTGTTTTCTCCCAGGAGCTGCCTTGAGAGAGTATTCCTGAAGTACCTTAAGTGGCTTTCAGAGCAAGTGGTGACATTTAGATGCAGGCAGAACAGACCAGGAGGTTTAGAATATCCCAGTGGTGGGATAGCTGAGAACTCAGACTGCCTCAGGACACAGAATTACAGCCCTCCTCAGGCAGGAGGTAGGAATTGAGAACTGATTTTTGAATATATCCCAGTGAAATCCAGGCTGCTCCAGCTGCAATTCTTTGCCCTCCTAAAGTTGAGTTGGCAGCCAAAAACTAACGTTGTACTGCAAGAAAACATGCTATTATTTTCTTCAAAAATCATGTTCTAATTAATATTTTCCTTAGATGTTAGTTTTCTAGAAGGTCCAAACTAGTTTCTGTAGTTCTGGTAAGTCTAAGCAAGCTCTTTGAAATGTCTCTGCATTTGACAAGTTGGAAAATATTTGGACAGCATGAAGGTTCACTGAATTTACTCTTATTAGACTTATATAAACATCTCTAAACTGATGACCTATAGGGTGGGGACAGTTTGCTAAAGTCATTGATTTAGGTTTTGAAAAGCATTTTCTAGATAAAAATATAGACTAGCTTCAGGTATCACAAACCACTTATGCCTGTGACAGAATTACAGGCTTCTGAAACTTTATGTTAATTATTCTTTTCCTCACAAGGCACAACCATTTCACCCCCTCCAGATATCCAAACTCAGATTAGCACTTCTCTTGTATATCTTGCATTCTCACATCTGTCCTGCCACATGTTCTATTGGATTTTACCCTGACTTCGCTGTCTTGAACGTGGTAGATGAAGGGATTGCTTCAGTCTCCTGATGCCAGGAGTCCTGCCCTTTGCTCCTTCTGGCCAAAAAACTTCATGCTGTCGAGCCAAACTGGAACGGTTTCAAATCATATCAATGTTAACTGGCACGTGAGAACTTCAGTACTGCTGCCTTGTGCTTTTTTCCCTTCAGTCCCAGCTACCTGGGTTCTCCTGTTAATACTGAATGGACACAAGATAGGGCAACTATCAGTGTGCCCTGAGACTCACCCGGCCCCAGGCAATTTAGAGAAACCCAGGGGGTTGGCATGACAATCACACATCATTCAGGTGACACTTGTCTCTGTGAGACAAAGACAGAGACAAGTCAAACTGAATTCAAATTAAAAAATCAAAAGTTCAGGAAACATAGCACAGCCAATTTGCTTTGGGACTAAACGAATATCTGAGGCCTCCATTTCCTGATCAGCACTAATTGTAACTTTTCAACCCACAGAAAGGAAAGCATATCAATATTATCATGTTTGGCTCAATTCCTGATAAACACAAATTTTCAAATACCAGGCTTTCACGTGGGACAAAATATTTACATTTATTTGCTCTTTTACTGCAAAGAGTGGGAAAAAATCCTAGGCATAAATATATGAACCTCCAGATTACTTCTGCTTTTAGATGGAAAGATGGAGGAACAAAGAGACTGAGCTCTGACTGATTCAAGGGCAAAAAAAACCTACTAAATCACCCAAATTACACTCAGAAGCCAGGAATTCTTTGTGCACCACTGTAATGATTAAATGATGATGCCAGCCATGATAAAAACCACATAACAAGAGAAGGTGGGTGTTAGAACACCTGCAACGAGCAACAACTAGGCTAATCTTACTTAGTCTGTGCAATCCAAATCCTTAAAAGAATGCTTTCTCCAACCCACAGAGGAAAATTGTATCACTCCATACTCCTACGATGCATTGTACTACATTTCTTGTTAAAACATTATCAACAGTTTGTGTAACACTTTTACTAACACATTCTGAAGTTAGAAATAGGAAGTGAGTAATAACACCAGCAAGAACATCTCCTGTGTTACTTTTGTGTGTGTATGCAACACATTAGTGATGTGTGTCACTACTCTGAATCAACTAGAGAGATGCCAGGTCACTTGACTCCTGGGTGGCATTAAATTGAAACTGAAGGTCACCCTTTTGTTTCTCCCCTGCTCTCAGGGACATTGCATCAATAAATATAGACAGGACTTCCATGTTGTAAAAGAGTTGATGTCCACAGAATTGACATTTAAATGAATGGATTAAAATACTGTAAATTTAACAAGCAAAATGGATCTCAGATAGAACTGACTTTGAAATATGGGTCTAGTCATGCCTCAGTACTGCTTTAGGCGAGTCTCTCACCATCACATTGCAATGAAAACTGGGAAGGGATTTTTCAGTTGATAGTTTAGCAGATAAACAGGAAATTATTCTTAACTCTTTAGTTTCCGAATTGTTGAACTGTTGCGATAGCTATTTGCATTCAAACAGCTCTAAGCAGTCACATGAAGAACATGGAAAGAGAAAAATCAAAGGCCTCTTGAGACTTAGTTCACTCTGGATATAAGTAGACATAACTTGCATCAGCTTGAAAAGAATTGCCCTGGCTTATGCCATGGATGAGTGTGACCTGTGAGCATATTTGTTTTATATACTGACTAAAATGTGCGCAGGTATGAGCTCAGAATAGCCCCTTTGAAGTAGGGCCTGGGGCAAGAGGTTAAGGAGGCACTATGGCAGCTTTGTCCACAGCCATACAATTTAAATAAATTACAAAAGTTCAAAGTAAAGTAAGGTCTGAAGAATTCAAGAATGAAACATCAGTACTTAAAAATTTTGACCTATCATTTAGGTTTAGAAGGAATTTTCCTATTATTTAAAGTAGTACTCTGATATATTACTTTGCTGCTATATTGCTGATATATTTGCATCTTCAATGACACTATTACACGAAATAGTACTGCAGTCTCATCACACAGTGTCCTATCTTGACCTTCCAGACCAGGAATGAGACAGAGTCCTCAGGCTGTGAGGCCTTTTTCTTGCCTCACATCCCATCCAGGCCACTTCTCAGTGAAGTCCCGGTGCCTGGGCCCTCTCTGGTGAAGCCTGAGAGCACACTGAGTCAGTAAGCACTCTGCCATTTGTCTAAGTTTTCATAGGGATTGGGTGGCACTACGGGAAAGTCAAGCTACAGCCCCAGAGACAGAATCTGCAGCTCGTCCCTTTGGCAACTCCAGCCAGAAGGAGACTTTTTGTGACAAGTAGTAGTTAAGAGGTACAGTGCTGAAATGAATCCCTCCCTTTTCCCCTACTGTATCAAGCTATCAGGTGGGCATTAACAAAAGAGGTAAAACCAACACTGTTCTCAACAGCACACTTACAATTAACCACACTCCATCTCCCTGACAAAGCAGCACTTTGCAATAGGTCCTCGTGACCAGTACGCACAGTTCCAAGCTTGTCTATTGCTTTGTTCTCATGATGTTATTTCATATAGGAAAGAGATGAAAAGATGAAATGTAACTCGCTCACTTCCCCCACAGCAGGTTGGGGGAGAGAATCAGAAGAGTTAAAGTGGGAAAACTCATGGGTTTAGATAAAGACAGTTTTAGAAGTAAAGCAAAAACCACACACACAAGTGAAGCAAACAAGGAATTGATTCACCCTTTCCCAAGGGCAGGCAAGTGTTCAGCCTGGGCTCCATCACATGCAACGGTGACTGCGGAAGGAAAACACCATCACTCCAAACATCCCCCACCTTCCTTCCTCTTCCCCAGCTTTATAACTGAGCCTGATGCCATATGGCAAGGAATATCCCTCTGGTCAATATCTGGGGTCAGCTGTCCTGACTTCTTGGGTACTCCCAGCCTCCCTGCTGGTGGGGTGGGTTGAGATGCAGAAAAGGCCTTGGCTCTGTGCAAGCCCTGCTCAGCAGTAATGAAAACATCCCTGTATCACCAACTCTCTTTCCAGCACAAATCCAAAACATAGCCCCATACCAATTACTGTGAAGGAAATTGACTCTATCCCGGCCCAAACCAGCACAACCAGTAATTCTCAGAGCTGTATACCTTGCAGCAAGTGCACTTGCTTTCTTTAATAATACCCATTTACTTCTTACCTCCTCCTACTCAGGGCTGTGACAGTCCGCCCCTGCTTCATTTGAAGAAGATAAAGCAACAGAGCAGGGATATAGATGCAGGGTAGGGATATAGATATTATATCACTATATATAGTGATACAACAGTTGGCCACAGGTAAGTAATTTTTTTTCATAAGATGAAGCTCTCTCTCCAGTCGAAGTTTGGATGACCTTTCAGTTTCTCTTGCTGAATTCTGTGCTCAAGTGCCATATGGATCCTATGTCAGCTACTCCTACTGTGAGTGTCACATGCACCAACTGGTGTGCTTTCCCAAGCACTGGATAATGGAAATTGCTTATTTCTTTCTCACATGGTTATTAGAGAAAGTTAAAATTCTATGTTCCTTGCAGTATATAAACTTTAACAGCGTTCATATGTTCCACATAGAGAGGTAATAAATTGCTTGACAGACAGTACTGTTAAGCAACAGCAATAAGACCTTTCAAAGACAGCTACACCCAACTGGTTAGTTTTAGTAAAGGAGGCTCAAACTAAGTATTCCTGAAAATGTTTCTTTATACTCTCTATACTACTTTTTTCCACCTGTCAGTCAGATTGTATTATGTTTTTTTGTGCAGAATGTTTGCATAACAACAAAAAACAGGCTAAGAATTAAAGATACATCTATGCAGTAAGAAGACTGATGACATTAATAATGGGTTTATGCACATATTCTGTAAATAGCATTCCAGAAAAATGATCACAGTCATCTACTGCAGAAGAAGTAGGAAAATGTCTAAGTTACACTAGAAAACTTACACCTGACATAGGCTATTATTAATGTTTTTCATTGTCATTCTTCATTATTACTACTTTTCAAATGGGGAAAACCTGATTCATAGGCTCCCATATGCCTCAGTTTGGAGTGACTTTTGAGCACTGCCTGGTGAACCAGGCTTTGTCACAACAGGCAGAGAGAAAGGGCGCTGCTGCTGGCAGTTCAGTAGAGCTAAGTGACAACGAGACTGGGAACGAATACCAACTAGGAGAATTCAAAGAAAAAGCTTGACAACAGCTTCAGGTGCCAGACAAAGCAGTCTTGCAGAGCATATGCCAACTTCTGATGACTACACGCAATATGCAGGTCCTTGGTTTCTTAATCATGTTATTTTCAGCAAAGGGATATATATCTTATATTTATGTTACCTGCCTTGACATATAAATTAAAATTCTTAGCTGATTATATACCCTGAAACCTAATTAAACCACAGATAAACCTTGTCTTTCACCAATATACTAAAGATATTTTTTAAGACATCAAGATACTATTAAAACCAAAAAGATGGTTTTTTTATGGTAGTGATCTTATAGAAAAATTATACCAAGTTATCTGTGCTAAAAGTATTGATCAAAAGGCCCTAATCAGTTTGATTTCCCTGGTTCTGTATTTTGTTTGCCATCCTGCAAGGTCACCATTACTCATATACATTATATACATGTCTATGTAGAGCCACAATTGCTGCTACATACTGGCAATGAATGAACTTCAGTAGCAAAGGATATTTGTCACGGACACAAGGAAAACTTAGTAAGTATCAAATAAATTATTACTTTTTCAATGAATTATCTGAAATCCCACATTTTCACGTATTTCCGACCTTGGTAGAACTCTTTCAAGTCAGAAAATATTTTCTATGAAACATTTTCCATGGTACTCTTGTACCAAATGTACTTGCTTGTGCTTTTGTTTCCAAGGATGATTTTGGATGTTAATTTTCTTCATCCTGGATCAAGAGGGCTATTAAATCAGACAGACAAACAGGTAAAAATCTTTAGCCATACCCAGCAATAGAAACTCCAGCTATCTCAAGTGTTTGTCAGTGCTGCTTAGCAGCAACGCATGCTGTGAAAGGCTTGTTTACTAATATTTGCAAGACTACAACAGATGTACAAAATGAGCTAGGCTACAGTGAACATTAAGAAAGGGCAGCTGATTGTTTAATCTAGAGAGAGGGAATTTGCTAGAAACACCACTAGCTGCTTGCTGGCATGGAAATTTTTATACTCAAGAGGAATATTCTCTATAGCATCAGCCTTTCCTTTCAGATTTGTGCCTTTGCCCCCTGAAATCACTGAAGCTGGACTAGGGATTTTTATGTATAGGAAGGTCTGGCTGGTGATTGCTGTTGGTTTTGCCAACACTCTTGTGATTTGACTATTTGTATACAAAATATGCTACAACAAGAAGGAAAAATGCATGCAGAGACAATGTTTTGAATGCTAGATAAGGATGGGAGGGATCCTGCAGAGATTAAATGAATCTAGGGCTAACTGGGGTACTTTAATGCTGTGAGAAGCTTGACCTGTATTAAAGGGAACATTTTAGAGTTGACTGTACACATCTCCTTTGTTCCTTCACAGTTAGGCTTACACAGCAGCCATTAGTCCTTTAACTTATTGGCTAATACAACCAATTTCCGTGGCTGGAATATATAAATACATATGTGAGATAACATACTTCTCAATTCAGATTACATCTAAAATCCAGCTCCTGCAGTTTCATGCTATTGTAAGAGTCTTGCCTGCTTTGTTATGACTGAGCCCTGTTGAGTTGGTATAGAAAACTACAATCCTGACCTCAGAAATTTAATATCCAATTTAGAAAAAGATATTTTAATCAGTGATAACAAGTATCAGGGGAAAGAGGAAGAACAATACAAGCGATAAGATCAGGCAATTGCATAAGTTAACAAAATTATTTTGATTTTAAAATTTTCCCATCAAATCTTAATACCTAATATTTCATCAACCTTTTTTTCTAACAATTTCAAAAACAGCCTTGCACCAACAGAACAATGCTGAACTCACAAGAGTTCCAAAGAGTGATTTTGAAATGTTAAATGCATTGCATTTGTGGATTCTGTCTCGAAGTACCTCCCAGGACCTGATACTGACAACGCCTAGAATACCCCGTGGTTTCTGTAAGCAGTCTCAAGTTGAGCAGCCACTGATACCAAAGGTCCCACAAACATCACCTGCTTTTGAAAATATATGCATTGTCTGTTTGGTTTTGCCCCTTCTTAGATTCACACATACAATGATCTAAAGCTCTTCTACCCATTATTGGACCATTTGCAAAATTGAACATTCTCACAATTATCAGAGCACTCATTCTCCCCTGCAGCAAAGGTGTCTTTCATGCTGTAGCTATAGAGGCCTGCAGGCTTGATCTCCTGAAAACATACTACCATCAGTATGCTTTTTGTCCTCAAACAAGGAACAGCAACCTGCCATTCTGATTTCCTCTGAGCCATATGCTTCAGCATCTTGAAAGCATCCAAGCCAAGACTTCCCTTGGTTTTCTTGAACCTCAGAAATGAGATAACCTCACAGTCCCCATCTTATACTTCTGGATTTTTAAATTTCTGACTTTTGTGCAAACTGAGGTTTATAACTCAAGAAGAATTTATGCTCCCAGAGTTTTGAATCTGACCATGTTAGCCTTCTGCAGTGTGTGTTTATCAAAATAGCTGCTGGTGACAAAGCTGAGAGGGGAAACCCCAGGACATGCACCATATGGTGACAGGGGCAGCTACGGAAACAGTTAGAAATAGTAGTTACTAATTGAAATAATTCTTCATGGTTTCAAAATGGCTTTTCCAGGAAGTATTAATAACTGCTGGTTAATCCTTCCTTATGACTACTTGATTCTGAGTAAACACATCTCTTTCTCAACTTTAGGAAAAGTTTTTTTTTTCCTCCTTCTGCCTTTTTTAACATTTGAAATATAAGTAGTATTATAGTAACCATGGTATCCTGATGACATAATGGTTACCATGAGAACAAAGCTGAAATAGTGTCATCAGAGCCCCTTCTCTCTGCTGTGTGTTGAATTTTATATTTAATAGAGATGGCCAAACCGCTGCCACCCAGCCTGGCCAATTCCATCTGGCTTCATGGTTTCAAAGCTCATTAAAGCAAAGCTGGCCTGTGCTGCTGCCTTTCACCTCAGTACAGTTAGTTTTGCTTCAGGGCAGCTGTGCCACCAGCTTATAAAATAAGTCTGCATCGCAGGCGGGTAAGAGGATAACTGTTGTAACAGATTCCCCCAGGACAGTGGCATTTGTCATGTCCCCAGGACATACTCCAGTATAGCCTTTGGCCATGCGTAAAGTGGCAGGGCTTGGTCTCCACTTGCCAGGCAAGCCAGATTTTAAATCATGTTTACTTAACTGCGCTGGAAGATTTATTTGCTAGCCTGTACAGGGTCTCTCAGTCCATGATGGTCTGTGGTCCAGTCCTGCAATAACCTCTGCCCAGGGAGTGCTCTGCACCCACAAAGGGATCCACTGGCCACTGCCAAAGCGCTGTACCCGGAGGGGAGCTCCAGCTACAGAGGAGCAAAAGCTATTCCCAGTTAGTTTCCTCAGAGAAGATCCTCTTTCTTTCACTGCAAGAACCACTGGACATGACTCACTGCATATTGTTTGTTCATTTTGCTATATATATATTTCCCAAATGCTATTTTAAGTCACATTTCTCCCTTATGCTCCTACCAAGTTTACTGCATGAAAACAACCCTCTAGTTTTAATTTTATATTTAACCAAAACAAATGTGGCGTAGCTCTGTTCACTTCAGTGAAGCTATCTGAATTTATATTATACATACAGATATAAGAAAAGTGGTCAGAGGGAAAGACGTGGAAGGTACTACAAAATGAAGGGGCCAACAAAGCAGACAGCATTTCATAAAAAGCTCCCTGCATTCTGCCTGTTTAACAAAATGTTTCCACACCAATCCAGTTCAGCTCCCACATATAGTTGACATTCATGTCCTTCCTCCTCTAACCAGAATCCACTGCACAGGCTCTTCCTAAAGCTTCTGGCCACAAAGTTTCTGTTGCAGCCCCTTTCAAGGACCTACTACCAACTGGTTTACCCCACTGGTTTCCTTTTTCTTTGCCTTCACCTTCTTGGACAATTGGGATACGTACAGAACCATCATCGAAGGCTAACTGCAAAGATTCCCCCTAAATCCATAGAACAATTCAGGTTGAAGAGGATCCCTACAGGCCATCTGGTCCAATTCCTACTAAAAGCGGGACCAATCTGGAAATGAAAAGAGGTTGTTCAGGGCATTGTTCATCTGAGTGCTGAATTCCACCAATTATAGAGATACCACAATCTCTCTGGACAGCCTGTGACAGTTTTTTATCAGACTCACTGTGAAACTGAAAGTAGTCACAATTTCTTTATGTGGTCATAGTATAGCTCTTGCTACAATTTCAGAGCACTTGTTGCTCTCTGCTATGCATAGCCTGATTCTGTCTTTATTGCTCACTGTTACGTAGGTGAAGACAGTGCTATGATCCTCTCCTTGCCTTCTGTTATCCAGGTTTAAAAGTAAAACCCAACAAAACAAACCTCAATGCTCTCAACCCCTCTGCAGCAGCATTCTCCACTTCCTAATCATCTCAGGGGCTCCTCCACTAGACTGTCTCCAGTTTGTTAATCTCTCTTTTGTATAGGGAGACTCAGAATTCCTGATGTAGCCTCACAAGAATCTCACAGAATGGAGAGATCACTTCCCCCACCACAGCAAATATGCTTTTGCTAATATAACCTTTATGCAGCTGACCTTCAGTGCTGCAAGGGCACGCTTCTGACTCAGGTTCAACTTGTCATGTGCTGGGACTCCCACATCCTTTCCTGCAAAGCTGCTCTCTGGCCAGACGGTCTCCAGCTTGTACTGTCACATGGGATTACTCCATCAATACAAAAAATACAGTACAGTATTACAAGAGTTTGCACAAAACTTCACATTTGCCTCAGAACACCATGAAGTTTCTGTCAGCCCATTCCTCAACTTCTTGACACCCCTCTGAACAGAAGCCCCAGTGTGGTTTCTGTTGTGAAATGAGGGCATAGTCTGTCCCCTCATGTAGGTCATAGATATTGATGTTAAACAGCTGCTTCAGACACAGCATAGCTCAAATGCTTCACTCTAAGCAAGACCAAACTTTGTCACAAAATTCACCTACAGCCTCCCCTCCACAGCTATATCAGTGGGTGCCCTAAAATTGTTTATGCAGCACCTTCCGAACAATACTTCAAACATGACTCATCAGTTGTGCATCACCCAAAGTTCAACCCTGATCCCAGCTCTAATCCTGAATCAGCAACCTCTGCCTGTCTAGCAGGGAGCTGCTGACAGAGCCAACACTGAAGTCCCTGGCGTGGCTGGCAATAAACCCAGCTCATGGGTCACTGAATCTCCAACCTCCACCCTCTGCCCCATGTCTGATGTTAGTCTCACCACAATCTCACACTTAAACCATTCCTAATTGTGTCAGGGTGACAAAACACAAGAACAAACCCAGATTGCCACCAGCCTAACTCAAGCTCGTCGTGCCCTCATGTCTCAGCCATGTACCCAATCCTGAATTATGGCCCCTTTCCTTCCGACATAATTTTAGCAGCAAGTAGGTGGTTGACCGATTCCAGCATGTTCTCTGCAGCAAGCAGTTGGCAGAGTACAGGGTACCCAAATTTCATTATTCGAAACAAGTTCAGGCAGTTTTGGGATGCTTTTCACCAGAAAAATCGCAGAGAACTGCATGTGGCAGCACATGTGGTTTTAATGTCATACCTCCTGCACTTTAGTAAGCC
Source organism: Atrichornis clamosus (assembly GCA_013400975.1). Taxonomy (NCBI): domain Eukaryota; kingdom Metazoa; phylum Chordata; class Aves; order Passeriformes; family Menuridae; genus Atrichornis; species Atrichornis clamosus. Next base: position 95,736 of record WBMZ01000376.1, read on the forward strand.
CAAGAAGCAAAATCATTTCTCAGAAAAAAAAAGAGAAGCCCTTCTGCCTCTCAGCTATTTGCTGCTGCTGGCCCCACGACCCTGCAAAGATACAGTGCAACCCACAGCAGTGAGAATTAGATGGCTGGTACAGTAGCTTGGAGCATTTGGGACCGAGGAGAAACAATTCCATGGTCCACTGCAGTCCTTCTGAACTCCTAGAGGAGTTCACAAGATCATTCCAGGTTTTCATGACACTGACTTTTGGAAGGCAAGAGGATACTGACCTAGTCCAGTAGTAACTGATGAGTCTAGTTTTGCCTCTTACATCAAACTGACTCACCCTGCACTGATACCAACTCGCAATTCTCTCTTAATTGGGAAAATCACTAGGATAGTACTCACTGCCAGAATTCTGGGTCATAAAGTCATCCTCTGACTCAGAAGAAGGTTTACAACAGCTGTGGCTGTGATATGTACTGTAGGTGAGTCATTTTGAACTATTAGCACAAACACAAGACCCTTACAAAACAAATACATGAAGAATTGCACTGACCTATCTAAATTATAATGTTACAATCATTGTTCTATAGCAAAAGACTTGACAATGCTTTATTGTGCACTCAGTTTTCAGGAACACGAAATTTAAAAAATAAAGTTACTTAGACACTTCTCCCCACAGGAATCAAAAGTATTTTTTTTTAAAGTCAGAGCCTAAAATTTTAGATATAAATTTTCTGGCAGGCATTAAATTTGTGGAGGCATATGGATTTAAAACAGCTCAGAATCTGATTCTAGATTCATGGGACGAAACCCCATGTTTATTGATTATGTAACTGCAAATGCAGATATGTCTCAAGTGCAGCATGCAATGTATCTAACAGCATATAACAAAATATTCCATGCATATTCAGAAGTAGAAAATGTTCTTTTCAATTTAAATTGTATGAGATTTAAATAAATAAATACTATTGGGTTTTCCAATCAAGGATTCCAGTGAATAAAATCAAGAAAATACATAAAATATTAATTAACTTAAAAGAATGACTGACCTGCGGTGAATGGATACTGAGGTAATCTCACTGATTTACCAGGCCCCCCACTACTTGAATATTTAATCTTTTGACTCTTCAGTAAGGCTACTAAAACTAACACCACAAACCAAACTCAACAACAGTCATGCCAAAGCTCTGGGACAACCTCTGTTCTCCGGCCAGAAATTGTGAAGTATGTGTTTAACAAGTCACAAGCATTTTTGGGACAACTGATTTAAGGAAAAAAAGGATGACAAGGTTACCCCTCAGTACCAACTAATCACTGGAAAAAACAAGAAGGCTTAAAGCGAACCTTGAGATTGTTTCCTCCCTCCTATTACTTCTGGACAAGAGTCCTAGTTCAGGTATAAGGTGCTGAGTTTTTATCAGTACAAAATGAATTTCCTTTGGTGGAGCAAAGTGGGTTTGTAGGTGAGGAATCAGCCAATTGCAGTGGCATCTGTAAGGCCACAGTCATGGCTCTCTCTGGCTTGAGAAGGCATCAACCTTCAGCCCTGAGGGAACAAATCCCGGAGGGGGCATCGCAGCGTCTTCAGACGGCCTCTCGGCCCCCTCTGAGAAGAGATTCCAAGGGGGCCGCTGCCCTCGGCTCCCCTCACTCCGGAGCCAGCAGCAGGGCCGGGGGCTCCCCGCGCCGCCCGCGGAGCCCGGCGCTCCGGGGGCATCGCTGCGGCAGCGGCCCCGGCCCTCCCGGGGGCTGGGCCGGCAGCTCCCGCTCGCTGCCTGGCTCTTTCATTCATGCTTTCTCCTTCGCCATCTCCCTCTCCGACTGAGGGGAAACGGGAGCGCGCGTGGGCGGCCGCTGGAAGGCTCCCTGTCAGTCAAGCGGCCGAGCTGAAAAGAAGGCGAGCGAGGGAGAACAGCTTTCCCGGGGGAGGGGGTGGCTGCTGTCGGCTGCCAGCCTCGCAGCCCTTCCCGGGGGCATCTGCAGAGACGGGGTGGGGGGAAGGCGGGAGCGGTTTTGCACCAGAGACCTTCCCGCCGGGGGGAAGCGGCTCTTTCCTGCCGCTCGTCACCTGTGCCCCCCCTCCACACACACTCAGCGGCACCGGGGCGGGGGGCGGCGGCCGCCCTGTCTGGGGAGCGCCGGGCGGAGGGTCGGTCCCCCGGCGCTGTGGGGTCTGCCCGTACGTGTCTGCCGGGGCTGCGGGGGTCGAGCCCGGGGGGTGTCAATGGCGGGGGGTTACGTGAGGTGGCGTGTCCCCCTCATCTCTCCGCGGGACCGGAGAACTTCCTGAGGCTGAGGGGCACATCGTAGGGCCGGCACCAGCCGCAGCACGGGAGCGCTGAGGGGCTGGTGAGGGGGGCTTGAGAGCAGGCTCGGGGCAAGTTGCGCGGTTTCGGGCGGGGGGCGGCCCCGCAGCGGGCTGAGGTGGGCTGGCGCTCGGTACCGGGAAGGGAGGGAACGGCGGGAGCGGGGCTCTTGTGCGGCGGGGCCGGGGGCTCGGCGGGGGAGAACCCGCTGCGCCGCAGCGGGCGGCGCTACCTTTGTGCTCCCTCCGCACCTGAGCGCCGGGCTGGGAGGGACGGCGCAGGTGGGGGCGGGCACGGCAGGCAGCGGCGGCGCATCCCCGGAGCCGGCGCGGGGAGGTAAGGCAAGGCTGTGCCGTGCTGCGGCGGCCGCTCCAGTCGCTGCGGGGGGCGGCTGCTCGCCGGGGGTGGCGGGCAGGGCAAGTCCCTTGCTTGGCTTTTCCCGCAGCCGTTTCCCGTTTCGTCCTCCTGCACAGAGAGAGATGCAACAGCGGCAGCCCGGTCCCCCGGGAAAGGACGGGGCTCGGAGGTGGGCGAGTCGCATCAGCCCGGCCGGTGCGCGGAGGGGCTGCCGGGCGAGGGGCTGAGGCCGGGAGGAGCAGCCCGCGGTGCGTTCCCGCTCCTGCGGAGCTGCGCGGAGCGCTGGGGGCGGCCGCAGCCCGGCTCCTCCGGCGCCGCTCGCACCGCCGGGCGGCCGCTCCGCTCTGCTCCGCTCCCGCAGGGCCCGGGGCGCGGTGGCGGCGTGCACAAGGCTGTGGGTTTTCCCCCGTTTTCCCCCGCCAAAGAACGCCGAGATACGCGGAGCAGATGCTGGTGTATGCGCTTAGCGGATCTCGCTTGGGGAAGGGCTGGGGAATTTTGGGGAGGCTGATTGCAAACCGGCACAGCCGGTAGTTAACTACCAGCTGCAGTTAAAATTTTAGCAGCAGCAACAGCTTTGCGATGCTTTCCGGGAATACTGCTGCCTGGGAGCTGATGTTCCAGGCAGCCCGCGGTACGACGCCGCTTTCTCCTAGATGGCAGTGCTGAGAGCAGGATAGTTGCCGTTTGAGGCAAAGTCCTGGGAATTTGGAGCCATGTGCGGCTGGATTTTGGTGAAGTTATGGGTGTAACAGAAGAGCATTCACATGTGCCCTGCGAGCTTATTTGCAATTAAGACAATTTTTTTTTTCAAACTTTACATATGGTTATCTTGTTATGCAATTACGTTTGGGTAAGACTGTGATAGTTACATTATGTGAGAAAGGAAATACGAATTTAGTCGGTTAAGCCTTTGCATTGCAGCGTTAATTACAAAGTTGCCGAGGTTCTGTTCCATTTCCGTTGGCTGCCTCCTGATTGGCAAAGATTTACAGCTGGTAATCAGATTCTGTGCCTGTGTTAGAGCAATCATCTGCAGATTCAGAAGAAATGGGGCTGCATTACCCTCTTTTTTTTTTTTTCTTTATTTCCAAAGTCTTGCATATACGGAGGAAGCAATGTTTTTTGTTTGATCACGTTTTGTTAGTAATTTTGATAACTTCTTTGTTGTATAAATTGTGCAGTTAATGGATCATTTTCAAATCTCAGATAGACCCAGAGCTCACAGTGATTTCAGCATGAGTTTTGTGGTACGTGACAGTGCTGAATTTTACTGTGTGGGATATCTGAAGGAAATTTTCTCACTGCTTGCCCTAGGCTTCTAGTTTGTTTATTTGGAGTAGCAGAATGTAGAAATTTTGCCAATGTTTTCAATGATATATTTGAATTACGGTTATATATCTGAAGCCAAGGATGGCTCTAGGGCTCCATATGTGCCCATTGAGAGAGAAAGTTTAGCCAGTTGACTTGAATGTGAATAAAATGGATACTAGAACTCTTACTCTACTTTTGCATATAATGAGCCCAAATGTTTTCAGTAGGTATATGCAGAAAGGTAAGTTCATCACATTTGCTTGTTTTATTCATTTTGTTGAAATTGAACAGGCATTATTATTTATAGTATTATGTTGCTGGTTTGTTGGCTTTTGCAACTTCATATTTAGCATTATTATAGTTTAAGGGCTAAGCTTTAAAATATTTGTCACTCCACTGCAGGAAGAGTTGCCAAATGGATGTCATGCATATAAAACTAGAACAAGAGCCTTTAAATAGCAAGACCATCAATTTAGTAACAATTTAGTGTGATAAATGGCAGAATACGCAATAAGAATGCAAATCTGAACAATTATAGCATGCATCTTTTAGTATTAATATTGATAAAGTACAAAGCACAATAGCAAATAAACACATACAGCTTTTAAGTACCTAAACTGGTTTGAAATGGAAGAGATGTTTTCTGTTATGTGGTTTACGCTTGAAGAGAGTGTGGGGTGAGGAAAAGATCAGAGAAGTTTTCACAAGCATTTATTTTGTTTTCTGGATCTCAAAATTCCATTATGGAGCAGGATGCTTTCCAGTATCTGCTTTCTCAATATCTGGAAAGGCAGATGTTGCTGCAGCAGGAGCAATTACACTGATTTGCAGTACAGGAGAAAAAAATTAAAATATCTTCTGACTTTGTGCCTCTCTCTAAAAAGGTCAGCCATGGAGCTCTGTTTTGGTCTTGACAACAGATGAGATGAGATAGAGAAGTTCAGTTTGCTCAATGAAAGGAGTGAAGCTAATGTACAGTTAGGAAATTTCTGTTTCAAGAATGAAATGAGTAAATTTGCCTAAGAAACTGCATTGAAGGATTCCACTTGCTTGGCTTTACCTTGCAATTTCCCACAAACCAAAGCTTGCCAAAAGTCGGGGAGTTTTGCTAGGTTTGGTTGGTTGTTAGTTGCTTAACCAGATCACTCTGTCCTGTGTAAGGCTGAGTCACAAGGCGGAAGAGGCAGTGGAGACCAGAGCACTGTAGGCTTTTGTAGAACGGCCTTTCTGACTTATGACTTTTTTTAAAAGGTTCGTGACAGAATCCCAGCTTCACTAAAATGACTGAGAATTTTGCTCTCACGGTTTTTCAGTTTCCTTCTTATTTTGTGTAGGCCGCAGCAAAATGTGACTGATGTGACCCAAGATTCAACCTGCGATAGCGCATGGATTCTTGGTTTAACCTGACGCTTAAAGATTTTATCTTGAGTTCTCAGAGATAAAGTGTTTCTGCTTTAGAGAATATTTGAGACTTCCTGCAAACAGAACATGCAAGTGAAGTTTAAGAACTGAAGGGCTGATTTGCACTGCAGCATCTTTAGCGGAGTAAGGCCAGAAGAGATGCAGCCTATGTGTGGGTGCTACATGTGTCCATGTACCACATAGAGAACAAGCCATGATACTCAAAGGCAAGGGTTTTGAATATCTCTGGAAGGTGGTAGGATTTTTTTAATCTCATGATGGAGCTCATGTTCTTTTCAGACTCCTCCCTTAATTCTACGGAACCAAATTGTCTTGTGATTTGGAGCAATATTTTAAAGAGCTAGTATGGTAATAACTTGTGTGGTAGAAATCAGAGTCAAGCTTCTGTGTTGTAAGAGTCCTGATTTGTGACCTGCTGGAATGACAATAAGTGATGTTATTGGTTTGTGTCTTTTTTACTTAGTCCTTCCTTGTTTAGTGACCTGCTGCATGTAACCTGACTCCTAACCTGTTTGAGGCAGGAACAGCCTTTCCTAACATGTTTCTGTGGGACTCAGATCCTTGTTTGCAGCTCTAAGAGATGGGTGTAATAGAAAATAACAGTCTGATCCTGGTTTAAGGTCATGAGTAGCTGCCCAAAAGACTTAGTATTTTTAAGAGCTGGATTTCTAGCATAAAATTCTTTCTTTTTTTCTTTGTGATTCAGTATCAGAACCAGTTTCATTCTGTTTTACTACTGTGTACATGGGTATAACAGTTAGTGCAACTTTGTGTATTTTTATAGCAATTCTGATCTGGGAACAGAACTGCATGTGCTAACAGGAACTTGTTTTTGACACAAACTCACCCTTTGGTTTAAGCAATTTGCTTAAGTTACAGGGAGATTGTGGCCTCCCTTATCTATCATCAGATAAATACCTTCAGTCGTTGAAGTATATAACAAAGCCATTTAGACCATCTTTTAGAAAAGAATTAAATATGTGCGGCTGGGCTCAAATAGCAGTGAGTGCCAGAAAGAGTGAAAACTACATGTAATATCTTTTATTTACATGCATGTGTATTTGGGTGATAACTCTCTTCATAAGCCTGTGTGTGCACACTTGGTACTTACAAACGGGCCAGAGTTTCAGAGAGGTTTTGAAAGCTTCAACGAGAAGTTCCTTTTAGCTGCAGTGTGCAGAGCCTGCTCCTTGCTAGTTTTGCCCACTGTCACACCCACAGCTAACATGTCACTACCCAAACTTATGCCTGTGTGCACACACTGCTTCATCAAACTGCAGAAGCTAATATTAATTACACTGCTTTTTAAAAATCATTCAAATGGTGTAATCCATATATCGCTAGGATTGTTCTGCCCCTCGTTTGTCTGCAGATCGTGTTTCATTAAAAGTGCTGATGAGCACCCAGGACTCTGAAGGCAGCAGTTCTGTGCAAGATAAGAATGTTCCTTAAGCTGATGGAGGATAGAGCTCCAGAGTTCCTGGCAGACACTCATAGCATAAGATGTTGCTGTAGTCTAGCCTGAAATTGCATGTCTGAAGGAGAATTAGATGTCCTTGACTTTACAAGAAATTTTTGCACTGAAGAAACTTAATCACGGGCTAGAGACTGCTTTCAGGACCTGTGTAGATGCTTTTGGTTTTGTTCAGTTACACTAATAAGACTGAGGAGCAATTAGGTTTTCTCTGCCAGTGTGAACTGAAGCACTGTACATTAGAGGAAGAAATTTTACTTATCCTGCTGAAACTGACGTCTTCACCCATCGGTTCTGAATTACTTCCTTTCCAGAACTGCGGGGAAATTAAGGAAATGGGTGGTGTAAGCTTTACAGCATAACTGAGACTGCTGGTTCCAAAGGGGTCTCTGTTTGGAAGATGTGTGTTCCGAAGATGTTAGTTCACTTGCAGAAGGCTGTGTGAAACCTGCAGCTGACAAAGGTCATGATGTCCTTGATAAAATGAAATATGCAAGATATCTCATATGAATGATTTCCATAGCCTTGCAAAATTTGTTTTAATCGCCGTGGCCTTTTGCAGTGTAGGGCCCTGTGAGTAAGGAACAAGTTGGAAGATGGGAGGCTAGGACACCAACACTGCATATGATGCCTTGAAATATGTTGTACAATTGTGACCAGAATATTACATACAAACCCAAGACTGTCCTTGGCAGATGAAAGATTGATCATTGCTCTTGGGGGAAAAAAAAATCAGTGGATATTTTAGTGGACAAGTCCAGGGGAATTGGGTTTTTCCATTTCAAAAAGTGGAAGAATCTTATCTCTGTCTTCCGTTTCCTTTAATCTTCATTTCACTGTTCTTGTAAGAAATATTAAATACAGAAAAAAAAATCTTGCAAAATATGTTTCTATTTGTAAGTAGGCAGTTACCAAATTCTATGTTTCATTTCTCTGTGACCCTGAGAGATGTGGGAGATGGATGTATTTCACTGGGAAATGGAGGGCTAATTTACATATGGAAACTTGCTAATATTAGCATACCAAGCTGGTTTTCCACACATGCATGTCTCTTATACAGGACAGATTGTGAACTGGAAATATATAAACCTAAGTATTCGGAATGGCTATTCTGGTATAGAGCCCGGCACAGACAGAATCTTAGATTTCAATTACTATTGCAGGAGTTGGTGAAATCAAATCTAAGCTTGAAGGAGAATTAAAACAATTAAAGGATCCCATTAGCAGTGTAAGTAGAGGTGTAACGAGCACAAAGATCTTCAAAGTACATGTGTTTGGCAAAGATACACATTTTCATCTGTGAATCCAATATGAGAAGTTAAACATCCTCTTAGATATTCATTCCTTTGTTTGTTCTGTATATGTTGAGTGAACTGAATACTTTCTATTTAGAGGAACTCTTTGTATTTATATCTGTAGCTGGTTTTTTGGGTAATGATGTATCTTGTGTTTCTAGTGCAGCAGAGAGGTGAGTCTGACATTGGACTCAATTCTTGTGGGTCCCTTCCAACTCAGAACATTCTCTGATAAGTATTTGTTGCTTCTTGAAATGAATGTTTACTGAAATCAGAATTATACTTACAAATCCTTATGCCCCTAGGTCCCATGAGTTCTGTGTGTCTGGAGATGTGCATATCTTTATTCAAATGCCAGGGGCACAGATAACTTACTTTAGGTGCTGTTGAGAATTAGGTGTTGGAAATTGGTGTATGAATAGCACTAGTCTGTAAACTTCAGTCAGTAAAGTATAAAATTGTTTTAAATAAATGGCAAAGGAGGAGTAGGCACAGGACAGTGGGGGGTGGCTGTTGATACAAAGGGACAAAGAAGATGCTTTAAAAAAGTGAATTATTTGTAGAAACTTTGTTTAAAATCTGTAGGCAGTTTAGATTTTCTTTACAATGCACAAGCTTTAAATTATGTTTCTCATGTCAAATTCTGAAGTAATTGACAGTGGAGTATTTGCACTGTGGGACCACATCAGCCTATGAACTCCCTGCAGAAGAGAATCAAAAGATGTATTACAACAAATTCAGTGCTAACTTGTGAGAAAACATATTTTTAAATTGTGATTGAACTTAAATTTAAATTGAAAATATTTTCTAGAAGAATGTTTCATTGAAGAGATATAATTTGGGATGTTTTGTTCACCTTCAGTTATTTAAAAAATTTTTTTAATAACCTACCTGTATTGTTTCTGACTTTCCTAGAAGCAGAAATTTGAAACTTTCACATCCTTAAAGACTGGACCACTTGTATTTACTAAAATGAAGTTTCTGCATATGTCCTTTCATTACAGAAACTGCAGCATACTACTTAGGTTACTGTTTCATGTGTAGTTTAATTCCCTTCTGATTTCACCTCTTAGCAAGGGTGGTTTAGATAAATTTAGATGATGACTTCATTTGGACCAATGTACACATCACTTTCAAAATAATGTTGTATCTTACTTTTTCCCTAATTTCACACTCCTGAAAATAGTGATCCTTGTGGTTTCTCCCCTGAGAGACAAACATTTCCTTTTCCTCTGTAGATAGTTGCTACTCCCCTTCAGTTGGAGACCATGTTCTGTTTGTAACACCAGTGATATGAACCTCTAATGGTATCTCAGAGCTTGTTAGACAATACAAATGCTGGCATTTGGTAAAGAACTTTTTTGGATATCGTTGAATAACCGAAACTTCTGGGGGGTAAAAAAGCTCAGAATTTTGCACAGTGAGGGTATTTGTTCTGAATTTTATCTCCCAGTTGCTATAAATAATAACCATTTTCATAATAGATGACTTGCAGTCTGTAAAAGCAGGTCATTCCAATTACTACCTTCTTTCTCTTCCTGCTGCTTCGATGGCAGGAGATTTTTAGCAGCCAACAGCACTGCAGACATTTTTAGGTGGATGTGACTACTTCATGGATGCAAGATAAGGGGAAGGCTCCACTGGGATAGTGGAAGGCAGGATTTAAAAGGCCAAACCAAGTTACCTTGGGTTTTGTAGCCCCATTCCTGTCTCTCACCACTTGCCACCGCTTTACTTTGCTTGTGTAGAATGACAGTTGTTTAGTGAACACTAAGGGGATGGGGAGAAGAGCACTTGAAAATTTCTTCTTTGGTTGAGAGAAGTACAGGGGAGCAGAACAGCCTATTGAACCTGCTTGCTGATCCCAGCTGGTGTCTGAAATGTGGGTTGCCACAAGCAGTCCACGGGTTGTAGGTTGACGGTAGTCACGTGCAGCTGTGGTGACAACACAAATGGCAGAAGCTCTTCCAGGCAGCCGCTCTGGAGGCCTGTTCTTACAATTTGCTGTTGAGTAGCTACCTGCTCAAAAGGCAGGCTGCTGGATCTCCCTGGATGCATTTCATGCGTTTCTCAGTCAGTAATAAAATTTTGCAGCTCATACTGGTGTCTTGGACTTGACCAAAGTTTGAGATAATTAAAATATAGACATATGCTCCTACAAGATAGTGCGGAAGACAGACCATTGCAGGCCTGCCAATGGGACTGAGAATCCATATGGACTCGAGGTTTCATTTTTCTCCTCTCTTGCAAGATTTAGGTCATAATGTTTAGGTCAGGACACTTAGAAGCGAGCCTGGCATCTTGATTCAGCCTCCCTAAGAGAGTACTGGTTTTACCAGACATGTGATTTGAAGCATTCCTTTGGATACGTGATACCACTTCTGAATTTACTGTCGGTTCACTGAGTTACACTTGCCTGTTTGGGGTTTTTTGCGTTGTTTTGTTTGTTTTTGTGTTTTAATACAGTTAAATAAGTTATGTTTAATGCTTTTCCCTAGCATCATCCAGAGATTCTAGGGAAGGGAATCCATTTTATTCATCAGGCGGCACATTTTTTTCTGATGGTTCTGCAGAATCCTTTTTACTTTTAGAAACAGAGACTTGCTGCTTCCTTGCTGTACCTTGACTGGTTGATTATGGCTAGATTTGTTTATTTTCTTTCCCAGAATGTCTTCCATTTGGTACTCCAACAGCATCTGTTCCCTCATGTTCAGTATCAGTGACAGCGTACATTGCCAGACTGGGGCTTGGCTGTAGCTGTCTCCTTCAGGAGTTCCCTTGCCAGTGGAAATTGCTCCCACCATTCCATTACAATGACCGAAGCCTCAGCTCCTTAAGTCTGAGAATAGCAAGCCAGAGAGGTGGAATAATTTAAGTAGTTGCCTTGTTTCATTCCTCTTCTAAACATGGAAATCGGAGCCTGCAAACATTCATAAGATGAAACGTTGGCACAGATGTGATAATTTCTGTGAAACTGCAGATGTGACTACTTTGTTATGAAACTGCTGGGAGCTTCAAGAATTATTGTAACAAATCCTGTGACTAAAAAGCATGTAATGGCTATTTTATTCTGCTGGTGCTTGCTTTGCACTTCAGAGCCTGTTTAGCATGGTCACATAATTAAAATAGTTAATATTTTCTTTCAAACTAGAGGAGGACTTCTCTCATACCTGCATGATGCCTGACTTGCACCAACAGACACAAGAAGCTGAGTGCTCAAATGCTGTCTGTATTTTAGGCTGATACTTAGTGTTTTAAAACATGTTTTCAGATGGTACTCTGTTCTTTGTGGTAAATTACTGCAAACATATGCAACATTCTTCATGCTATGTATGTTTTCTAACATCCCTAATTTCTTAATTATGTCTTTTTTTCTCAAAAGTAGGCACTGCCACTTGCTCTTTTATATTTTTTGAGCTTTTTGCATCATGTGCAACAGTGTATATCTTGAATTTTTTTAGGAAAAAACATCATACCTTTGAATTTCCTGTGTGCTTTCTAGCACTGTAACCCCTCAGGGTTTTCCTGAATGGAAACACTGTAGAACTTGGATGTAGTTTTGGCCGTTGCCACAGTTCTGTGTGTTGCCAGCAGGCAACAGATCACAAATGGATATTCAGTGCTCTAAAGTTATGTAGTGATGCTAAATAACCAGCAACTAAACAACAATGTTTTTTCTACAGAGTAGTCTGTGCAACTCAGAACATCAATTTTCAGTCTGTTATCCTGAAGTAGATTAGATTACAGTATATTAGTTTGCATTAGTTTAAATTGAAAACTGTTGCTTTGTGTTAGCCCTGGGCGTGACTTTAATGTTAAGCCTACTAACTTTAATAAGGGGGGGTTTTAACACAAAAAAATTGTGCCAGCAGTAAGATCCTGATTCAGGCATGATTCTGGTTCCAATATTTGGACAGAAGAGCCTATTCTCTTATGTATCTAGGATTTAGAAAAGGATTCTCTTCTGCTTGGCAAGCTTGCTTCAAAGACCTGCTAATGCTAACTCTGGCTTCACTGTGTTCTGTCACAGTCTAGTGGCCTGGGATTTGTAAAGCTGTGCCTCTGTGATTGCTGATTACACTGGGAAGAGAAGGCAGTCCAAAGCTAGCTGGAATAGTGTCTGCTGTCATTTGGGACTTTGCTTTATTAAGGCATCCAGCTTACTCCCTTGGTTGTTGATGCTGAACAGAAGCAGAAATTGAGAGTAGATCTCGAAGCTAATTTACTGTCTGTCCTTGAAACCGGATGTTTATTCCAGTTTGGAATACAAAATTTCCTATCTGTGTCTATAAGCTTTTCTTCCTTCTTTTTTTCCCAGCTGATACCAATCTCTGCTGCTCTGTGCATGGCTTTCACTCTTGTCTGCCTGTATCTGTCACCTCTCCAGTCCAAGTGTCAGCTCCTGTAGCTCTGTATTTCTCTTCCTCTCACAAAGAGCTGAGTAACCTTCTGCCACAAAGCTTCAAACCAGGGAAGAACAAACTGCCCTCTTTGTCCACTAAATCCTGTCAGATTAGCAGCTACTGGTTGATAGTGAGAGTGCCCAAGTATGAAAGAAGCAGCTTTTCCCCAGAAGCTGTGGAATCCCTTGTTTGTAAGGGACTTTATCGTGGGCTGAAATGAGCTGATGGCCACCACTACAGGATACATGAAAGTAATTGGCTTCTGGTTTTTTGTTCCTCTTTTGCAACTGATTGCTACAGACATCATTCTGATTCTGAGAACACAGCAGGTGTTTGGAAACATCATCTTGATGTCCTGGAAAATGCTTCATTAATCCAGCCAGCCATTTTTAGGCTATTTCCTGGAATATTGAACTTGCTGCATGATTTTAGGAGCTGATGCTTCCTAAGTTACTGGGCGTAGAGATAAGCAGAAGTCTCAGATCCTGATAACACATCAGGCTAGATAAAGCCTTGCTTGCTAGTCATAGTAATTTGCATGGTATTGATCTTCTACCCTAGATAAGCCTTTTTTTTTTTTTAAACCCTGTTGTTCAAGAACTGGTTTCAGACCTTAGATCAGTGTAAATTTCTTCTGCTGTGCTAATCCCCCGTTGCAATGTTTTGGAGCTGTTAATTGATGACAATTCTGAATGCTTAATGCATTTTGTTTGAGGACTTCTAAACCTTTTTCTGGCAGACTATTTCTCAGTGGCACTGGTTGATGCAGGGAGTGGTTTAGGGGAAGCGTAGGGATTGGAAGGTGAAAGGAGGTGTTTCTCTTTTGTGTGCAGTGGTGCCATGAAAACCAAGAGCTGGAAAGGGTGAGAGTGATTGTTCCTATCCTCCTCTGCACCTGCCAGGCTTTCACATTTGAAGAGTACGATGCAGAAGCAGAGCTCCATCTGCTGATGTTCCCTTTTATGTGAGAGGGCTCTTTAAAGAAGGGGTCTTACATAAATGCCTTTGCTGACCTGTGTTTCTGTGTATATGCCATATCATATCTGTGGGTATGTTAACTACTGCACAGAAAAGGAAAAGTGAGAAATCAAGTCAGTTCCAGGACTGGAGAAAGTAAGCACCCCTTTTAGTTGTATGCAGGTTGTCATTTCTGAGCAAGATTTAGAATCTTCACGAAACTTGGATCAAGGTAACTTCAGAAGTTACCCCGAAATGAAGTTTGGTTTCTCTTGATCTTGAACTTTGATGGCAAAAATCCCCCAGATGGCAGAAGGAACAAGGTCAAACTATGTGGGGTTGGCTGGCAAGTTGGGAAATTTGAAGGCCTGTCCACACAGGCATAGGGGAGTTTTTTTCTGTCTGAAAGGATCCTGATACTCAGCTGCAGGGTGAACATTTTACTGCTTTTCTGTTTTGATTTGAAGTGGTGTCTGGGGAAGAGGAAAACAGTATTGGCAGCAGCTTAATTTGCTTTGAATGTTATATCTGTATATTCCCTGGAGAACTCATTAATTTTTAAGGCTGTGGCAGCAATAGGCTAAATGGATTCAGTAGTGATACACTGATGGTTTGAGGTAGTGCATTCATCCTTTTGGGATAACCAGTTTTGCTCCCTTCAGAGACTGTGTGGCACCCCAAGATCACTGGGTCAGTTTAATCTGAGAAGGTGGCCATTTAGCAAACAGGAAGATGCCGTTTGGTACAATAGTAGAAACAAGAAAACTGTTCTATTTAGAGCATTGTCTGTTCTCTGATTGAATCCTCCTCGAGATTCATTTACTGTGCTGGTAAACTCCACCTGTTTGTAGAAAGGGGGAAATTATGCAAGAAGGTCAAGCTCGCCATGGTTTTTGCTGTGGAGACAAGAGTGTGTGAAAGACAAGGTTCTAAGTTACACTGGATTCTCATCAGTAATTGCTAGTCAGGATGAGTGCCAATTGTTGACTTAGAATCTTAATGTTGTGCACGGATAAGCTTTCCAAACGTGGATATGTTAAGGGTGGTCATGTTTCATGTACATACGTACATGGCCCTTTTGTAGCTTCTGATGTCCAAATACTTAACACAATCAAGTAAAACTAAGACAATATTGTCCTATTGTGAGAAGTCTTATATCAGACAGGGTGAGGAGCTCCTGAGGTGTTATACCCAACTCCCTTTCTAAGAAAACTCATAGCAGACTGCCCCTCCCTTCTGGGACAGAGCCAGGAGAAACATGCAACTTTTTTTTTCAACAGGTAGGTGCTTCAAAGGGATAGTAGTCAATGCTGAGCTGGCAGTAAACAAGCAGGGAGGCTGTGGCATGGCCCTGGGCCCTTGTACCAGCTTGCTGTCACCTGCCACACAGTCACAGTGCATGGGGCAGGATAACAGGGGATAAAAATCCACTGCCAGGGCCTGGGGTTCACATGTGTGACAGAGTTAGCTGCAGCCCAGGCCTCAGGCACTCTGAAGGCAGCTCTTGGCACAGGTGCACAGCTGTGCAGGTAACAGAAGTACTGAAGGATCCAGGGCATTTAGAGGCACTCGGGACAATGAAGGATGGAAGCAGTGAACCGATGGACCTCCATTTAGTACTGAAAGCACTCACTGGCTTCACTTTGAGTTTACCATCCTTACTTTTAACCCTACTGGCCTAACTTGAGTACTGAGACCCTTTAATGCAGGCTTGGATGGTCATGAAGTGCCTCTGTCTGCTCTGTCCATTATCCTAGCAATGTCTAATGCTGCTTCCTCTCCCCACTATTGCAATCCATTTCCAAGAACTAGAAGTCAGAAGCATGCAGTCTGTTCCAGCTGATGGGCTTGGAAACTGTAGGAGCTCCAAATTAGATGCTATGTAATTTCTAGTTTAAAAAACAATGCCAAGATACCGTGAAATACACCACATACAAACACCAAGGGGAGAGTAATGCTCCATCTAAAACAAATTATATTCTGTTCATAAAGCTCTTAGATGTACTGTTTATTTCATCATGTTTGCAAGTTTATAAGTATTTCTCTTTTGGGCCCTGGACTGCAGACATCATCAGCCCTATGATGGAAGAAAGATCAAGCTCTCTAAACCTAGAATAACAGAAAGTATAGATGGAACTGTGATGCAGACCAGAGAAACAGCTACGTGCTCTACCACCCATGGATGTAAATGTGTGCTCAGACACTGGTAATGCCTCACTCTTTGGGGGGATATTAGTGTCTTGTGTCCCATAGAGATTAGAGTCAAGGGCACTTACCACCTCCAGGATTCAGCCTTAAATGCCTGCCAATATGTTCTCTGCCTTTGGAACTTAGAGTGATTCAAAGCTTCTCTCTTTTTTTGGTCTTTTTAAATTAAAACATGAAATCCAATCTAGTGTGGTACTAACACTTTCTTCCCATCTCCCTCCCAGAATCTTGTCTTCCTGGACTGGAACCCTGAATATGGTGTTTCAGTAAGTTTCAGGTTTGTTTTGCTAACATATAATGAGGGATTTAAAACCTAAATGCTGGCACAACCTTAACTAGCCTATTGCAAATGTGTCACTATTCATTAAGGACTCTCTAGAGTGCAGTATGTTCCTTGGTGGATTGGCTTCCTGGAAATTTAATGGCAGTTTGCGAATTGGCATCCAATTTTGTTTTTAGTCTATCTCCTGCTACTATAGAAAGCAATTTTGGGTCTGATAATGTGAGAGATTCTGTTCTGCTTTGCTTTACTTTCATGTTGTACTTTAGGCAGAGGATGAGTCAGTTAGTGAGATCTTTGAGAAAACAGTACAAAGAAAGATTTCTTCTTTGTCCACTTACTCTTCTAGAAATTAAGCAGTATATTCATGCCCAACCATCAGTAACCAGTTGAATTCCTATCTCACCTGTTGGTGAAGCTCAGTTAAGTTCAGAAAAGGCACCTGAGACTTGTCTGCAATTCTAGCTTTATTTCTGTTCAGTAATTTTATGGAGGTTGAGATAAGCACCATAGGGTGCTGTGAGATTTACATAGTTCTTGGTACATCTGGAGAGTAGATTATTTTGCTTCATTGCAGAAAAGTGTGGAATTGTTTTTATTGTGGCATGCTACAATGTTCTGCAGTACTTACACGCTGTCCATACAGCTTTATTGTGCAATAACTTTCTAAATACCTTTGTGTACAGACATAGTCATTCTGGAATAGCTATTCTTAAAATACTCATTCTTTCATACTGTGACATAACTTGTATCTTTAGACAAATTCATAAATGTTGAATAGTTTTGGGGGGCTATAGAACTAAGACTCTGGCCTGTGTAGAAGTAATTATTTTGTGCAGAATTGCTTAGGTAAAATATTACCTAAGATCAACCCCTCTTAAAAATTACCATTTTGTTTTCAGCTTGTTTCTTGCCAAATACTTTCCAGCACTTCATTTAAAAGCTTAAGTTAGAACCACTATTTCTTATAAAAATCTTATTTTCTTCTTTTAAGAGAGAGTAAATGAGTTACTGGGTTATTTAAAATGCTTCATTCTAAAAACAACTGGCCCTTTTAAAGCAATAAAATCCCCATGTGAACTAGTTTGATGCAAGTTCTTAATGTGGTCTTAAACCATCTAGCAAAAGCGACTCTAAGTATCTGTTCATGTTTTCCCAAACCATTTGACAAGCTCTCTGGACATATGTTGAATTCAAATTTAAATACATGCATTTGTATGTTTCCTGTGATGTGGCTCTGCTTTTTTTCTTGTGACCTGTACTCTGGCTGACCTAGAAGGACACAGACAGGCACCTTAACTGAATCAGCTTAGAATTCCATGGCCAGGGCTGCACCACTTGGACTGAGATTCATGTGGGTGTGAAGGGGCATTACCTCAGTGGTTAGTTTATGGATAAAGCAAGGGGAGAGTTATGGCTGTGCAGAGAGGTGGATGCAGGACTGAGTAAAATTGGTAAAAGGGCCACATGGCAGGACAATAACTCCTTTTCTCATATCAAATTTCCTTGATGCAACTGCAGACTACATCACAGGGGTCAGTGCTGATGGCCAGAAGGTGTTTACCTCCTCTTTAGCCTCTTAGAAAGATGACCTTGAAAGATTGCGTGGATTTTGCTGGGGTTGTAAGACTGGACTCAAAACTGACTGTGTGGATCTGGTATTCTTAATACTCTTAGGAGTCCTAGACAAAAGAGTGTAGTAATTTTGATGCTTGCTGTTGTCCTTTATGAAATCCAGTGAGAAGGAATTATCCTTACTGTGTGAAGACTGAGTGTCTCAAACTGGGACACTGAGGAACCAAGGAAGCTATTGTGACCACTCGTAGTGGCAGGCTCTGTAGCAGAGTTTTTTGTGTGTTATGTGGGAGGCTTAGGTTTCATCAGAGTGGAGAATTTAATTTCCCTGTTTCACTGAGGTTGGATTTTTACAGAAATGTAACTCCTTGTACCTTGCAGAATCTGCATGAGAGCAGAGCTGATTTGTGTTGAGACAGATCTCCCACACGGCTGTGAAAACAAGTGCACAAATTCAGAGTATCTGGGTGTAAATCTGAAGTAACTGTCATGGAGATTGAAGTTCTCTCTAGGTGTTAATCTAGATTTACATCAGGGAAACTGTGACCAGAATCTCCCAAGATTCATCTTTGCTAGACTTTAGTAGCTCACTAAATTAATTGCTAATTAACTTGAGATGGTTGATTATTGTGGATGCTTCCCACATATTTCTACTGTCTTACTGTCATAGAATTTAAAGACAGAGCTCCACTAGATCAGACCAGATCTTACCTGTTCTGAACTCCTGCTTGTCAAAAGCTGTTCCCTTCAGCTAGATATGAACACACTGAGTGCACTCAGCAGACATTACACCAATGAAGTAACTGCAGTACACTGCAGTTCTCAGAAATCTAAATTTGTGCATATTTGGGTCAAAACCAGCAGAGACATGGCAGCCCATATTGTTGAAGGCAGTTAGCATAAGGAAGGGGTTTAAAGAGGTCCTGCAAGGCAGTTCCAGATTAGCCTTGAAGGCTGGCCTTGCCAGTTTCTGCACTGGAGTGAAGCAGCATGAGGCTTTTCCTTGACATAAGTACAGCAGTCAGTGTGAAGTGGTTTCACCGCTGAGATATCCAAGAAACGGCATGAACTATCTCCACTCAAAACACTTTTTCCCTTGTGTGTCAGAAAGCGGTTGCTTTGGTGCTTTGTTAATTCTATACAAAACAGGTTGAAGTATCTCATGGTAAAATACTGATTTGCAGTATTCAAGGCCATTGGGAGGGAAATGTCCAAAGTTATTCCTTCAAAATCTGACAACATTGAGGCATCTGGAAATTCTACCTCTCTTCCTCTTCAGGTTTCACCATCAACACTAAAAAAGCACCCCTTTCTTGTACGTGCTTTGTATAGTTTAAATGAAACTGGGATGCCAAAAGGATGGGGCATGTCTAATCCTGCCGTAGTCTGGGCAGTGAGGTTTTATGACAGCTTTACCTGAAAACGAAAATTAGGTTCTGTTCCAGGTCCCTCCAAAATGGAGGCAGAGCCAGGACAGTTAAAGCAAGACAATTTGAGAACTTCTAATGCCCTTGAAAATAATGAAAGGATCTGTGCCAGGGTTGAAAGCAAAACTCTATTAGGCCTCTATTCAATAAAAGGTCCTTAGATAAACATGTTCTTGGTCCCACCAGAAAATGTGTCTAAATAGCGTGAATCTGAAAGTTGTCCTTGTCTTTACACCTGCTTAACAAGCTGCCAGTCCTTGGGCCTCACTTTGAACTGGTCCGCCTCCCAACAGCCTGTAGTTGGAACTGGGAGGTCCTGATCATGCTGGCTGGTGAAGATGTAAGGATGCAATAAACCAGTGTTCATCCTTCTTTCCTGCATACGAAAGCGAAGGCATTGTGCCAAGCAAATATGCGCATTAGATGACTAACAGCTCCCACACTGTCAGTGTAGGCAGGGAATATGCAATGCAGCCACATATGTGTCTCAGAACCATACCCAGTGCTTTTTATTCTTAATGTTTGGCTTTGTTTTTAAATAGGAGCTCAGATCTTTGAGCAGGATGTTTATCTCCATGCACAGAAAACAGTATTGGTCATAGTTTTTAATATATGATCAACTTTTTAGAACTACCAGCTGATACATCTATTGTGAGTGACATCAGAATTTCAAGCAACTGCTATAAATGCTCACTAAAATAGCTGTGCATATCATGTGTAATTATCTCAGTTTACCTTTTTATCAAGGGCTAGAAAATACCTTTTTAGAGAAAGTGAGAATTTTTTTCCAATAGGAATGCTGTTGGAAAATTTTTATTTAACTGCCCTGATTGATGTTTGATCTCCCTTTCTTTGATAAAATTGGTGGGAGGTGTTCACAAAAATAAGTATGCTGTAACAAAGGAGTTGAATTTCATTTGATACTTGCTTAGCCATAGTTTTACCATGTACATGTGGATACTACTGATCTGAACCCCCAGGGAAGTTCTGTAAATCCCTGTAAGCAGAGTGCAGTTCATCTTAGCATTTAATCTAAAGTGAGTTTCCACTGAAGAGGGTTCCCTTTTCATTCCTCCAATGATGGATAATCCATCCCCAAAATGAATTAATTTTTTGTCAGTTCTGCAGTCTGAAGCAGCAACCTTGTTGCTGCATAGATAGCTAAGATAGGGGGATAGGATGCAACAGAGGAAAGTGAACAGGATGAAACAAACCCCTCTCTTTCTGCAGCAGTGTAAGGTTAGATCATAAATGCAATGTGATGTGAACCTTCAGTGTTGGTGGTTTGGATGGTGGACTCATTCAAATTCCCCAAGAAATATTAAGGACCCTCTCAGCTAAGAACTCTACAGCCACAAAATGGTAGACAGTCTCTTGAGCTGAATCTTGAAAAAAATGGAGAAACAGGAAACCAAAGACAGACTCTCAAACCACCAAGTTACAGTTCTGTGGTCTCACAACCAGATGATCCAGTATTCAATTAACAGACCTGTTCTTCCCAGAACTAAAAATTTTTCAAGTTTATAATGCTTTTTCCTGACATCTCATAAACATACAGTATTGCAGAAAGCAGGCTTCCAGAGCACAGGTAAAGGCTGAAGCCCTCAGAGGTTCTCCAGGACATTGACAATGGCAGAATCTGTCAGTATCTATTTAGCAGTGAGTAACTGTCTGATGACAAACTAATTTTTGTGTGTTCAAGAAGGAAGGAAGCCTATTTCCCTTACAGAGCTATTTAGTAGCCTGTGTATTATGGATTGGTCTCTATTCACTCTATTTTAAGCACCTGTTTCTGCTTTCTTGATCTCTCTGTAAGTTGACATCTAGATCCCTCATCCCAAGTATGTTATTTTTGCCAGTAAAAGTTGCTATTATGTGGACTAGCAGTTAGAAGGGGTCGCATGGAAGATAGTCTGCCTTATATAAACTGTGCTTCCCACTCAGGTGGTTAATTAAACTTGGTCTTCAGATCCCAAGACAAGAAACCGCTTATGTGCATGCTGTGTTTTAATAACGTGTTTCAGTTCCTCTGCCCCAGGAGACTTGGCCCTATCTTCCGGTTTCCCTGTTCTCAAGAGAGAGAAAAGGGAACGTAGTGACAAAAGGAGAGTGTGTGGCTCCCTGTAGTCTCTTTTCAGGCAAATAGTCTTGTCTGACTGGGAGTTGTAGATGGAGTGAGGGAACATCTTACAACGTCATTGCAGATTGCCTGAATAATGTTTCTTCGGAATAGATGCTATGTCCTTCCCAGAACAGGGAAAAATGAACAGTAGCAAGAAACCTTTTCATCATTTTATGTTCCATCCTCTGCATTTGCATTCCTGTTCTGTGATGATGCTCCAGCACATTAACCTGCTATGTTATCCTGTCAGTGCCAAGGTACATATCCAGATAATTGTGTGTAAAATTTTTGCTTGTATCTGGGCAGACCATGTCATTGTTTTCAGCAAAAATTAATTTGGTAGCTCAAAACCATGGGATTCTCCTCATACATAGCACAAGATAAAGTCACTCTTGATTTTGTGAAGCAGTCTGAATGTACTTCTGAGTATTCACTACCAGGAATTTTGCAGTTGCTTCTCAGTCCTCTGTGACACATCCTCTGGAAGTTTCACACAGTGCAAAAGTAGGCTCTTGACTTGGAGCCTGGTTTTGCTGGCACTTATGGACCTGAGTAACTGCTCCTGTAACTAGTTTTAGCTGCTTGTGTCAGAATAACAAAGGACACAGCAGAATTTTAAGAGGAGGGTCATGTAGTTGTATTGTCCTTATTGTTTAAGGTGAGTTGCTTTCTGTAAAACTACTTGGCCTTCACGGTTTTCCTTGTAGTCAAGGGAAGATGGAATTAGATCTTCTGCATCAGTGTATAGTAGGTGTGAAATGCTGACAAGTTTGAGCATTGTTTTCACATCAGTTTTGCATTGATAAAAAGATGTAAGTTAATTGAGAATAAGCCTTTATGCATTTTCAGAGGCAGGAATGATTCCCAACAGTCCTTGATTTAGTGGTATTTTCTTCTGATCATTCACATGCTATTGGAGAGACAGAAGGATGGGGCATATTAGGCAATAAATAGATGGGCTTATTTCTTTCAACAATGTAAAACTACCCTTGTCCTGAAGTTACCTGATGGGGAAAAGAGGAAGCAGAAGCGGAATGCTTGATTTTGGAGACAGTATAAAGAAAGGAGTTAAGTGTGGAGTCTGGCAAGGCACTTGCACTGAATTCAGACTATAACAGTAGCATGTAGCTTAAGAAAAGGTAACTCTATAGAGGAGTATAGATCTTCAACATTAATTCTTATTCATTTGACCTCTCTGGAAATGTCGCGATACTGAGTTCTTTGCACGCCATGTGTAAAGAAAACAATTTTATACCAGCATTTGAATATTGTAGTGAACCACAGGCACTAAGGAAGGACAAAGAAAGCATTTGGGGCTACTGTCATTGCATACATCTCTATGTTAAAAACTGTGATCAAGTTACCTTGTGTCAGCTGAATGACAGTAACTATATGTAAACATTCTTAGTCTGCTTTTTTAAGAGCATGAACCACTTCTGGCTTGAATTTTAGCTTTTGCCTTCTGCTTGTATTGGACTGAGGCTATGCAGAGTTAATTACATTTCCATCTAATAGAAGTAATAACCTTTTATGCTGGGGCAGTATATTCAGATACCAGAGCCCTTCATGTCAAGACAAGGAGAGCTGTATAGAGAGGTATAGAATCCTTTATTAGATCACTTGGTGTAGTTTGGGGATATAATCTGGCCTTCAGTAGTGAGCCAAAAGGTACCAATTCCTTTTATCCAGTGGCAGTCCCTTATGAAATCCAGTTACTTCTTTGTTCTGCACCTCATGGCAGTCTGCGGGAGCAACATGAGCACATTTCAAAGCTTGTTTCTCGCGAGCTGTTGCACAGAATTGGCAATTATGTCATCAGCAATTTTGAGGAGCAGTGCAGGTGATGATGATAGACTCAGAACTATCCACACCATCTTTTTATGCTGCTTGTTAGTTGTTTTGAATGGCACCTGCTCTGTAAAAGGAGGTTGACTTCCTTTAGGACTTGCCTGCAAGATGTCTGATCTGGTTTTGAGCTTGGACTGAAAAAACCACATCAGAAAACAAACAATAAAAATATCTAGCTGAAAATAATTACTTGTCATATTTTCCTGGGAGGGAATGAGAGGGGTTTCTAAGTGCCTATAAAAGTATAAATACCGTCTGTATGCTTTATTCTTACATTTTATGGTTTTAGGAATAACTTTTGGATTATGTTTTGATACACAGTGTACTCAGATAGTAATTCTTAATTCTTGGACCTACATTGTTTCTCTATACTATGTTTGTATTATTACAAGTGAAAGAGACAGCATGTATCCAGGCCTTTAGAGCCAGTTTCACCCCTTAGTAATCCCTTGTCCTGGGTAGCAGAGGATTGCTTGGTGCTAAGATGTACTATATTGGATGAAGTGATTTTTTTGAGGAGTACCTCACATGTTACCCTGCTGACTTTTACCTGGGTGCTCTTGTTGTGTCCTGGTGTCTTCTAAAAATGTGACTTGCTTTTAAATATGTTTTTCTTGAACATGGGCATATGAATGTGCAGTGATCACCTCATGTCCCAGTATCAGAGATGAAGTCCGGATATCTAAATAGTCTTGGATTTATTAGCCTGTTCAGAACTGGAAAGATCAGTTTCTAGTCAAAGGATTTCGACAGTACCTCTGTAGGAGAGGGCACTTTCAGAGTTTAGCCTTTTAAATTCTTGTTCTTCAGGAAACTTCATGATTGGGGCACAATGTATTGGCATCAATAGAAAGAGTTGTTTCTGTCTCTGTGGACTTGAGAGGAGACTGTAAATGAACTGGCCTGATGTTCACAGTGCAAGGTCCCTTAGAAGTATATGACAAGTCATATAACCCTTGAAGGCAGAGCACTTTATAGTCTGGACAAAAATATGCATCTAGACCCTTCCCCTAGCCGAAGGTGTGAAGAAGGAAAAGGTTCTGCAGTTAGCGGTGAATTTCTTTCTACATGCCTGCATGACCCCCTTTACCCATGTTTTTGCCATGCTTTGAGTGGCATGCTGGACACACAGTGTCTGAGGCTGTGATGGACTGCTCCCAAATGATGTGTCCAGTTAGCCCCACTGTGTGCCTGGTGTGACACATTCAACAGTCCTCCACAAATAAGGGGGTTTGTCTTGGACTCACAGACCTTTAAGAACTCGCTGAGATTTTAGTGAAATGGGGCATTATGATTTCAGCTGAAGGCTTTTTCCATATGGTGCAGATGGTTCCTAAGGGAGCTGAGCTTATGGATCGCCTCCTTTTTCATAAATACTAAAAGATTTTATGGTACATACCCTTTGGATACCTGGAAGATTTCAGGTAGATTCCAGTTCCTTTATTCAGGCAATAAGCAAATGCAAGTTCATCAATAACAATATGATAATACACTTCATTTCTTTTCCATGTTTCACCTCACCCCACACATCAGTGGGTAGACACTTTTTTTATGGATGAACATCACATCATGGTCTTTTAGAATTTGATTTCAAGAAGAATTGTGGTTAAAAGCCCTGAATGCTTCTTAGACAACTAATAGTGTCAAAGCTTAGATTTTTCACTTACTTTTCAGGATTCTAGTGCATGAAGGATGTAAATGATAATCCCAGAGGACCATCTGTCCTGGAGCAGACATTGGAACCAAGTTACTATGTGACTGAAAGGACTGAGTGCAAGTCAGATGGTAAGTAAAACAAGGAAGATGAGATATATCATACTGTCACTTCAGTACAGATGAAAAATACAGCCATAAACTCTCAGAACTTGTCCTAATTTTCAGGTTTTAAATGTTTTGCAAAGCCCAGTTAGCATGGAAGATAGTTTTTGCTAGATCTTGTCATGGTGGAGTATATATTTTAATCTAGCTGTGGTTCTTGTGTCATTCAAAGAGTCCATTTTACCTTCATTGCCTACTTGATGTCTGTGAAGTTCTTTCTAACTTGGATTTCTAAGGAAACCTGAAGGATTGAGCCTTTGTCTTCTGAAAGCCCTTTTAAATCCAGTCCGTAGCTGTCTCAGGCACTTTTGAAAAAAAATTATTTGTGGTAAGCAGTAAGTAAATTAGTTTTGTTTAATCATCAAGGAACTGGGTGTTTTCAAGCCATTCTGGACTTGTTTCTAAACATATTCTTTCTCTTAGAGGAAAGTGTTTCCCATCTGCACAGTGAGGGCTCTTAGAGCACCTGGGCTTTGAACTTTGGATCATACATCCAGCGTAGATAAACCTTTTCTCTTTTTATTGGTTACCTGATTTATTTACTGGTTGCAGTTAATGCCGCACTGGACTGACCTTTCGCACCGTCTTGCAGACTGTTGCAGTTTGTGGTTATTTTTATGCTGGAGGAGCCAATTCAGCTGATGTGGGTGGGTGTTGTGGCCAGGTTGAGGTGGTACGGTGCCGCAACCTTCTGAAAGTGCCTCCAACTGAGAGACAGAGCCGCTCGGCAAGGCCACTTCCCCGAGGCACACACGCACACACACACGTCAGATAGCTGTAAATCTTCTGAGGGCAGGTCGACGGCAGGGGAAGAGAGAAGGGTCTCCGTTTGGGGTTCTGCCGGAAAGGTTTATTGCTGCCACCCACGCAGAGTTCCAGAGAAAAAACGAGAAGCGGGTAGAATGCTCCAGGTTAAATATGGGGGTGGAGAGAGCCTCAGGGCCAACGGTCTGAGGGCACGGGGGCACGGGGTGGTGCACAGGCGGGGTTGGGGTCAGGGAACCCATAGGGGAACTCGGGGTGGGACAATAAGGCCGGGGCCAATGGCGGCTCTGGCAAGGAGGACATGTCAGGGAGGAAGGGGCAGGGCGGCCAGCGGGCCAATCAGGGAAACAGAACTGGGGAACATTAGCATAACGAGGCAAGGCATCCTGGGAGAAGCCCTTTCTCTCACGCTAACCTGGGCGGATCCAAACTTAGGGACTGTGCCACCAAAGGAATCTCTTTGTCCCACGTCCTGGGGGGCTCACAGGTGGGCCTTTGGTATCAACTCCTCATGGCAATGGAGGCTCAGATTATAAAAAGAGGATGCTGAAAACCTTTGTTCAGGCGTGTTTGAATGGCAAAACCATGTTCTGTTTGCAAATAAGCTGTGAGGTGAATGAGTTTGTTCCACATGCTGTGTACTTTATTTCTAAAAAGCCCTTTATGAGCTGTAATCTTTTATTATTTATGTAAGGATCCTGAAGAAGTCAGATAACCTACAGGTGTCTTTCCTGGGCATTCACATTCTCTTTCCAAATTAGGTATAAGTGATCTGCTTTGGCCAACTGACAGTCAATGCCTGCACTGACTGGCATTCATTTGATGGCAGAAAGGATGCACTTTCTTGTCTGTAAGCTCAGAGTCATGTTAGTATTACACATTTTGGTGGTTTTCACAGCCTTGTCAGGATTCTTTGAGGCCAACATCAAACCTAGGCCGTAAAACATCAATTTTATTTAATTTTTTAAATTGAGGAGGTGTCTAATAGTGCCAAATAATTGGAAGCCTCATTATGTCAGGACATGCACAAACATACAGTAAATGACAAGCACATTTTTTGCTCAAAGCATTTATTATTGATAGTTTGGCATAAGTAAAAGCATGATATTGTATGTTATCTGACCCTTATAGTCATAGACTATATTAATTTCAAAGCAAGGTGTAAGCACAATTCTGCTGTTTATACAAAATAGTGCATTCAGAAATCACTTTGCCATGTTTATCAAATTTATCCCTGCACTGAAATTTGTAGTAAAATGTAGTTTAAAGTATAGAGTTTAACCATTTATGAATTTGCTCTATCCACCAACACAGAAACCACACACATCCTGTTTCTAACTGGATAGTTAAAAAAAAATAAATTAAGTGCTATAAATCCATCATATGATTTTTAGGGATACTGAGTATATTCAGAGGTCTTTCATGTTCCGCTTTCTATTTCCTGTCCACCAATATGTCTTGGGGGGAAAGTGTGTGAATGGGTCTGGTAGAAAAATGGTAGGGAGTTTGGGGGTTGTTTTCTTTCTTGGTTTTGGGGGGAGGGGGATTTGATTATTTTTTTCCTCTCCTGGTTTATATAGGACTTCACTTCTTCCCCTTGTGTCTTTGCTTAGGCTTTAACACTTCCCTTCTCTTCATCTCCTCCTGTGCCTGGCCAGAATACCATGTGTTCATGCACAGAGCCTGCAGGTTGTTCACCAAAAAGATCTTTAATCCAGCAGTGATTACTGGCTTACTCTTTGTATGTGGGCAATACAAAGGGAAGTTTTTCAAGCAGTTTTGTTTTTATTGCAGAATAAGACGTGGGTAGTTCTGCCTTGCAGAAAAGCTTAGCCTCGAAAAACCTGGTGTGGGAGGGGAGAAAAAAAAGATCGACAATCATTTATCATGTGACATCAAAGTGGAATAGTTCCAACAAAAAGACTGGTGCTGAAACTTTCCAGCTGAATGTGAGCTGAAGATCATGCTCTTGCCTCCATGTTAACGTGATAGAGCCAGTGTGGAAGCGCTGCTAAAGTACTGTGGAAGAAATCCTGTGTGTATAGGTTACACCCAGCAAGTGTGCTTGCTGAAAAGTACCCTGGAAAGGCCTCAGTCTGAGGTGGCTGCACAGACGGGTTTTGGCACAGAGGCAAAGACACTTAGAAAATATCAATGATACTAATTTGAGGAAAGGCTCCGGTGTATAAAATGCAAATCTGTGTCTTTAAATTTGATGGAAGATGCTCCAATACATGTTTGAAGTAAAAGTCATCCTCCAGGTATTGTCGTGGGACTGTGGACTGGCCCTTGTTTCAGATTTGGCTAAGAAAAGGGTATCATTCTGTTTAGCTGTCACAAGCACACTAATAAACTTCAGTATTGCAGAAAATGCTACGTAGAATGTGGCCAAAGGTCTTGAATGTTGTAGTGCCTAAGTTGAGCAATCAATAGACATTCATACAAAGAAAATACTGTTGTTTTCATTGCAGGGCATAGGAGCTAATGAGAAACTTTTAAGGCATGGCTTTATTAGGGTAGTCTGGAAGGCAAATTCAAATTCTGAAAGATGCCTTGGGAAACTGTTAGGGTATGTTTATGCCATCCAATTACCAAGGATGGTCAAACCACAAAATTGATGGACTAGATTTAAAAATGGTCATCTTAGGTAACCAGAAGGCTATTTATTTCACAGAACTGCCTCATATTCCCTTGTTCACGTCCAGCATAGTGCATAAAGCAAAAGATATGTAGGGTGAAACAAAACTGGATGATGTTTCTGGAAGTTTGAAAAGTTTTACTGTAGCTGCATGACTGAGCCATGAGCTGCTCTTGTGCGGGTGGAAAACAGGATACAGATAAAAGAGGTCACATGAGTCTGTGGGGATGAGCAAAATTAACATGCTATTTTTGAAGGAGTGTGCACTCGGGTTGACAGTTTGAAGTTGAAGCCTTTCAGTTAAATCTTTATTAAATAAAAGTTTATTCTGCAGTGTGTACACAAAACACTGTAGAAAATTAAACTGATTTAAACTTCTGTTTGTCTCTTAGAGGCATTTAAGAACCAGAGAGTTGATGAGGATGAGGCAGTTTGCAGTGGCAAGGTACACTATCTACAGGCTTGCACCTACAGGGACCTTGATATCAATAAAGAGTTAAGTTAAAAATCAGTCTATTCTTTTTGACAAGTATCTATTTGATAAATTATCATGTGCCAATTTTACTTCTATGGTCCTTATTGATTTAGTACAGTTTTAATACAGTTTCTTTCAGTGTTACATCTTTATGAAGGGCTGGATAATCTCTTAGGCTGTGGGGACTTTTTTGTTAATTCTTACTGTGCTTGATCCTTTCTCAAGCTGGGCAGGTGGTGAGTTGACTTGGTGCTCTTCGTTCTCCTCTATCCTGTGCATAAAATGGTTATCTTGCTTCATACTAAGTAGAGTTTGGTAAACAGGCATTTGTAATTTCAAGGGTTGAACCTGTTGTTGCTGTCCCTCCTGTATGCTTACTCCTCTGCCAGCTCCATTAGCCCTGAATAGCAGTCACACTATCAAGGATATCTTACTGTTGAATACCAAAATACTCTGTTATTCAGACTGGGATTTCGTGTGGTATTTAAGGGAGCTGATTATTTGCTCTCCAATGAAGTTCCAAAGAAAACTGAAGTTTTTGGACACCTTTCAGGCATCCTTCATGAAAAGACAACAGAATCCATTTCCCCTTCTAAGTCCCTGGATCTCTGTATCACTAAGTACCTATCTAGTCATCATGGAGAGATTGCCATTCCTCATGTCACATGTGAAGCTGGCAGTGCTGTCTCTGGCAATGCTGACAGTTCGGTGTTGGTGGAGTATGCACTGACAAATTATAAACTGCTACAGAGGCTTACCTGGAACTTCAGGCCACATCAGCTGGACCAGAGCATAGATGTTTCTTAGACAGCAGTTTGTAGTGGTGTGCTGTGAAGTGGTGTGTGTTGTGTACAACCTAGCAGCCCCAGTAAAAGTTATGTACAGGCTGATCTAGCAGAGATTTTGGTGCAGAGCTCCAGCTTGTGATTTGGCTTTCCCCTGCACAGTTATTCCAAACACTGGGCTGCTCCTTCTCCAGCAGCTGTGAGATTTTCCTTGATTTCCAAAAGGATGTATATCTGTTTTCCTCAAGGTGCATTCCATCCTTCTTCTTTCCCAGAGAAGCACTGCATATTGAGTTGCAATGACAGAATGATTTGGTTGTGGGGGGTTTTTTTCCCCCAAAATTGATAAGATGAAGCTGCCCCTTATTTGCTTGATGAGTCAGTACTGTGCTTGCAATGATAAAATAACCAACTGAAGTGGAATGCACCTGAGCTTGGCCTAACATTCATATTCATTTGATCACACCAGTTATTTGTTTTGGTTTCAGTTTTCAAACCTTAATACAAGAATGTCATTTGAAGAGTTTAAAGATGTATTGAGAATCATGAGCATATACTGACAGGACATGGGGGCATACTTTATGTGGTATGACTCAGGACTGCTAGCAGGGTTAGGCAGCTGTACTTCCAAGGTAAGACCTCAGAGTCTGGGGGCTTTTGAAGAGTTTCTGTCCATCCCTATGGAGATTGGGATCCTAAGTCCAAGGTAAAAGTACATTCAACTGTGCCTCCGCTACTACACAGGCACCAAAATAGTGCCTCTGGGCTGTCACTCTCCTCCAAAGGTTATTCAGGGCTGTTCTGTCAGTCCTCCTTTCTCTGTTCTCTGTATTAGGACAGTTCTCCCCTCATTGCTCTTGCCTCTCTGTCTGTAGATCCTACCTTTTCAGTTTGATCTTCAGCAATCAGGACTGTCATAGAAGATAAATTTTACCACGTGCTCTTTGTTAGAGTGAGGTCTGGATGGCATCAACTTTTTGTCTTTTTTTTTCCCTGTGTTCTGGTGAAAGAAATATGGGCCAATGAACCTGAGGAGAGCAACAGAAAATTCCATTTACAGCCTTGCTCCAGATGGTCATAGGGTGAAGGATTGTGGCTGTAGTTTGTTCCTGCTGTGCAGTCAGATGTAGATGTGGTAGCCTATGTACCATGACAAATTGCAGGTGGGGTGTGGTGGGATATTCCCTGAGGTTGTGTTGCTTTCCTTGGTGTGTCTATGTGTAAGGTCATGTACTACTTCTGTGAGAGCTGACAGAACTGAGGTTCCATCAGGCCCTGGCCGGCACTGTAACACTCCCCGCCATGGGACTTTCTCAGGTTTTGTGCAGGTACAAATACTATAAACATTGTTTGCAGTTTACGATTTGGAATGCTGGACTGTCCTCACGCTGCCCAGTTTGTAGTATTTGATGTCCTCACAACTGCACCTGTGTTTTCTTAATTTTGAGTGACAACAGACACATTTGTGTGCTGTATTCACAGACAATTAAAGGAAGCAAAAGCATGTGGTAGGCAGCAGTTTGAAAACCATGTCAGTCTCAGCTCCAAAAGTAACTGTGCAGTATTGTTTCATAACACACACTGTCAGAGTGGAATGCACTCCATATTTTTAAGCTGCTTTTGAAAATGAAACTTAGGCCCATCTTTTGAAGAACAATTAAAGTTGTTTCAGCAGAACTAGGGCTCTATCTGGCTGGATTGGGGCTTTTGAAAATTTTCCTAGACCTTTCGAAAGTTTGGCCTCTTGATGCCTTAAATCAGTTAGAAATGAGATACCCACCATCATGTTTCCTACTAGAAAAATGAATCAAAATCATTGTCTGATTTCTGCAACTCTTTGTCTGCAAATTTCCAGTAAGAGCTCAGTTTTAACTGGGAAATTACAATCACAGAACAGTTTAACTAGGTCTTTTTTCTACTTTAGAATTCAGAGCGAGATATTTCAGAGGAGAGGGAGGGAAGACTCTCTACCCAAACTCTGAGGTTATTTAATCCCCAAGAGGAAGGAAGTTTTCAGTGTACTGTACTTCTTGCATATGCTACCTTGTTTGATTTGAGCTACTGCCAGATGCTGTTTTTAGTCTCCACTCAGTCCTTCTGTCAGGTTTTTCACACTCCTCCTCCTCCTGTGGGCTTCTCTTCTATGGCATTGTATTTATTTTCCTTCTTTCCTCTCTTATCAGATATTCTCATTTCCATTATTATCAAACACACACCTTTTGTCATCTGTATTTTATCTTCCTCTTTCTCTGCTTGTTGCTGCTAGTCTATTGTCTAGCTTAACAGATGAGAGTGGTTTTGTGGGACCTGGTTTAATGCTATAGAACACACATTTTGTAAGTCAAAAATACCAAAGAGCCTGTTTCAGGGATGTGAGATCCAAAACAGTGCAGTATTTTGAATTGGGCACGTTGTTGCATACTAAATTTTATGCATGTGTCATGGTCACTGTTTGGTTTGGTGGACTAACTGATTAATTAAAGGACAAATGAATATCATAACTATGTGCTGAAAGCAGCTGGAAATCAGCCTGCTAAAACAACTAGTCTTTTTGAGAACAGAACCTTGCTGATGTGTGACATGGTCTGCCTGCAATGGTTTCATAAACTGATTTTAGCTGAAGCAAACCACCCTTTGGAAGTCTAATGTCACAGTATCTCAAACCTCTACTGTTTCTGGAAATCACGGTTTCTTGACCTCTGCCTTACTAGTTTGCTTATTGAGGTTTCATCTTTTCCTTTTGCCTGCTGGTGACATTGCCATGGGGAAATGCAAGAAACCTCAACAAACAAAGCATTTTAGTAAGTGTAGCATTACGAGGTGAGTAGTTGGGGAATACCATCCTCAGGAATGGTTTTAGTGATGGAATGTTTTCTTCATTGTATCACTATTCTGTCTTGGAAAAGTTTTGAGCACCTGAGGCGTACTTTGTTTCTGCATTTTCTTATCTATTTCCACCTACACATGATCTCTGATCTTTGTTAATCTGGGCCTGCTCTGCATCTTCATAAGGAAAAGTTCTTAAAGGAAATAGGAGAAACTGCAAGGATTGAAATGTTAACAAAACTGATGGAGAGCAGGCACTGATTTGTACTCAGCTGGAGGAGTGTCTCAACCCTGCTACTTGAGAAGATTTGTCAAAGGAGAGATGATCATTGCATGGTCTAACCCATTAGATTTTTTAGATTTCCAACTGCAGTGTGCTGCAGGATACTTGGTTGAATGCAACTTGGGGGTTTCCCATGGCTCTTTCACCACAAAATGCACCTTCCAACTGAGATCTGGCTGTGTTGCCAAAAAAGAGTCATATTCAAACATGTTATTGAAGAAAAGAACAGGAAGGGAAATCTGCCCTGGTGAACCTTTCTTTAGAGCATTCAAAGTGTAACTGAAGAGCTTAAACTCTGTTTAGGTAGAGAACGGAGAGATTCAGGCATTCCATGAGAAGAGATTTTGGGAGGACAGAAGAGCTGACAGGTTTGACTCTTTTGCGGTGGTTTTCACAACATCTGTCAAGCTTCCTTGAAAATTACCTAGCCAGCTTTGGCTTAACTGTGGATATTTTTCACACTAACCTCCCAGTGTAAGGAACTGGCATTTTAATTTCACAAACAAATCTACCAGTTTATTAGATTTATCCACCTGCTCATGCAAATGGAAACGTGGTAGATTGAGTTAGTTCTCACGTGTTTTTCATCATAGGTTTCTGGTTGTCATCTAAGCTTTACACAGCCTGTTCTGCATTGCACTGTATCCTGTATAATTTCACCCCGAGACTGCACCCACCGCTCCGATATGTGGTAACACTGTGCTGTTAGACTGCTCTCCCCAAGGGATCTGAATGCCTCCTCACTGTAGGCTGTTGGCTTTCTGTGTGCTGCACCCCATGCTGTGGCAGCGAGCTGCCTGGGTATTACTGTGTTGTGGTTCTTTGCACCTACCAAAGGGCCTGTCAGGTGTCCCTAATGACATGGATCTGGTGTAGCTTTATTTTCAAGTCAGCTGTTTAGCTAAAATAATGTGTTGTTTAAAAGAAAAAAGCAATTTCACCTGAAAGTAAATGGCCAAATGATGGGGTTTTTAGTCCCAACAATAGATGCCATTTGCTGTTGATGATTGCCATCATGGCACGATTTAAGTGAGAACAAACATACTACCCCCCTCCAATACACACAAGGCTTTTTTTCCTAACAGATTTATTCATTAAGCATATGTTCAAAGACTACAGCTATTACCACTTTTAAATAGAACCATTTTTTCATTGCTTTTCATAGATAAAATGGCACAGTGTTATGAAAAACCTATTAATGTTCCAGATTTAATTAACTAACATATTCTATTTAAAGTCCTTTCTACTCAAGTTGTTTGACAATAGGGAAATAAATGCTGAATGTTGGAGACTGACCTTCAAATGACAGTCCAAAGTTGCTGCTTTGCAAAGTCTTTAGCAGTTTGAAAGCCTTTACTTTCCCTCTGTGTATGTTAAAAAGGTCTCTTACTTCTGAGCCCGGAATTAGAAGGGAAGCTGGTTAGACTGTAAGACTTGGTCCCAACTTTCTTGCACAGGCAACATTCTTGCTGAAATAGGTAAAAGTTTCATCTGACCAATTTTGCAGTCTTTTGAGAAGAGGGATTGCACTCCTGAAAGACACTAAATGCCTTCCATTTTGTGTGCCTTCTGTGGGAGACAAAGATAAATGCAGACCTATTTTTTCAGAACAGGTCATTTTTCTTTGTGTCAGGTTTGTGCAGGCGTTCTCAAAATGGCCCCTTTTAGCATCCTGTGTGCTCACTGGTACTGATAGGTTCTGACTGTCCTTTTCCAGGGCATTGAAGAGCCTGTGTTATTTTCTGTATGGAAAAATGCTTTTGCAAGAGCTCTAAGGTGAAGCTTCCTTTGTTCTTGAGGTTTTTTTACTTGCTACTAAAGTGCTATTCCTGCAGGATGCACATATGGATTTGGTGATGCTATTGTCTCTTCAGCTGATAAGACCATTTCAAGATCTGTGCAGATGAAAGAATGAACTATGATGTTACAGTTATCCCTCAAAAATAGGATTTGATATTGCCCTGCTTTCTCTTTTATCTTTTGTGCCTCTGCTCAGCATATTTGAAATAGATCACAGGGCTTCTACCTCGGCCAGGGATAAAATGTAGCTCTTGTCCATTCTTTTCATAATCTTCTCAGCATAATTAATGCTGCTGTGGTGGTTTGACCTTGGCTGGAGGCCAGGCACCCACCAAAGCCACACTCTGAACCCCCTCTGCAACTGGGTAGGGGAGAGAAAACATAACAAAAGGCTCATGAGTTAAGAAAAGGACAGGGAGAGATCCCCCCACACCAGTTACTGTCACAGGCAAAACAGATTTGATTTGGGAAAATGAGCTGAATTTATTACCAAAAAAATCAGAGCAGGATAATGAGAAGTAACACAAATCTTAAAAACATATTCCTCTTACCCCTTCCTTCTTGGTCTTAACTTCATTCCTCGTTCTTTACCTCCTCCCTGAAATGATTCAGGGAGGCAGGGAGTTGGGGGTTATGGTCAGTTCATCACATGTAGTTTCTACCACTGTTTCCTCCTCAGGGAAGAGAGTTCTTCCCCTTCTCCTGCATGGTGTCCCTCCCATGGGAGACAGTCCTCCAAGAACAACTCCAACATGAGTCATTCCCACGGACTGCAGTTCTTCACAAACTGCTCCAGGGTGGGTCCCTTCCAGGGGGTGTGGTCCTTCAGGAACATGCTGCTCCAGCGCCTGTCCCCCGGGGGGTCACAACGCCTGCCAGCTATCCTGCTCCAGCATGGGCTCCTCTCTCCATAGATCTGCAGGTCCCTGCCAGGAGCGTGCTCCAGCATGGGCTTCCCACGGGGTCACAGGTTCCTTTTGGGCATCTACCTGCTCTGGTGTGGGGTCCTCCATGGGCTGCAGGTGGATCTCTGCTCATCTATGGACCTCCGTGGGCTGCAGGGGAATTCCAGCTCTGGCACCTGGAGCACCTCCTGCACTGACCTGGGTGTCTGCAGGGCCGTTCCTCTCACATATTCTCTAACTGCTCTTCTCTAGCCACANCGTTCCTCTCACATATTCTCTAACTGCTCTTCTCTAGCCACATTTACTTCTGTACCGTAAATTTTTCTTTCCTTCTTAAATGTATTTTCCCAGAGGTATTCCTGCCGTCTGATGTGCTCAGCACTGGCCTGCGGCAGGATTTGCCTTAGGGCTGGCTGGCATTGGCACTGTGAGACACGAGGAAGCTTCTGGCAGCTTCTCAGAGAAGCCATCCCTGTAGCACCCCACACCCTGCTGCCAAAACTTTGCCACATAAACCCTTCAGGAAAGGACCAAGCAAGTTTGTTGTACATAATTGTCACTGGGAGTTGAGGGGTGCAAAGAAAAAGAATTCTTTTAGTACAGTCTTGAACTAATGTGGAGGAAGACAGAGGTGGGGTGGTTTGAAAGTGCTGCACTGGTCTTTAGAAGCTAAGAAAGAGATTTACAAGATTACTCAGTACTTTATTCTTCACATTGAAGTCAAGTGTGGGAGGAGACTTGGTATGAGGTGTTTGGCATCTCCTGTTAATGCAGATGAAGTGTTCTGGATAGCATAGCAGAAATATAGCTCTGTGGATGGAATCTTGCTTTCCATTGACACATGCTGTCACCCACACTTCGTACAGAGCGTGCTGTGGAGAGCAATTGACTACTCATATTCCAAAATATATACAGGATGTTTCAACATGGAGATGAAATACTGGGGCAACTAGAAGGTCATAAGGATATGTTTGGTGCCTTTGTGGTGACCTGAATTATAAATGTTATGAAATTGGAGCTTCTGAAAAGAAGTGTTTCAATCAAGACCTGAGAAAACCATGTTTTTGAGTAGTCCCCATTTGTGTTGCACAGTGTGAGGAGTGTTGCTTTCTGTCTTTTCATCCTCAGAACAGGAAAAGGTCTTGCATAAAGGTATCAAAGAGCATTCCTGCAGTATTTACTGGAGTACAGAATGAAAATCGCTAGGCTAGTTGTGATCCCAGTCTGGAGCTAGAAGTAGAACTGTTGTGCTAATGCAGGATCCAAAGTGGTGTTTGCTTTTACTGCCTTGGACATGTGTTGATTCATGTCAGCTCTTGTTGAGGTAACTCAGCACGAGGCTGTGTGGTGTGAGGCCGTAGAGCCTTGTGTCCACAAGAGGTTTGTTTCTCTGGATTGTTTTGTAGAGTGAAGCTCGTGACTTCAGGCAAGTGGTGCAAAATCCTCCCAGAATAATTGCAGAGCTCATCACCAGTGTGTGCTTTTCTCGTCTCACCTTCTCTGACAGAGAGCCGTAACAACTTGTGCATGTCTGCTTATCTATCTAGACAAAACATTGCTCTGTGCATGTTTCCTCACTGGGAAGAGGATGAGAAGGCAAGCTGTTGCATTTTTTTAGTTTACTATTTAAGGCTGTGTATCCACGTTGATGAGCACAGTATAGGAACCCAGACAGACTAGACACAGGACTGTTACCACTTGCTACCTGCACTGCTCACTTTTTGTGCTCCTGTGTGGATAGCTAGGGAGAAGGAGAGGTTGAAACTCTTATACTTACCACATTTTACAAATCTAAGCGTGCCTCCAACATGAAGGCACTGCAGTTACAGAGGTAGCAGAGCACTGAACTGGAAACAATGATATTTGATTGCACAGGGTTTGCATTTGGGCCCACACTGGTGTAGCCCTGGATGGAAATAGGACTCTAAAACAGAAATAAAATTGAGCAGAGATATCCTGTTTGTGGATGCCCGCACCCTTACCTCTACAAGTGGTTATTCCAAAGGCTAAATTAGTGTCTGAGTGATACTGTTGCTTTCTGAGGAAGCCAAGCGTGCAAGTATGGCCCTTTTAAATGCATGAAAGAAAGCAAAATACTTATACTCGCCATGATACGCTTGGGGCATGTGTCAGGTTTGTGACTGAAGGTGATTGTTGAGATTGGTCTTGATATAATTTACTTTGCTCAGGAAGGGGAATGTCTTTGAAATAAATGTTGAATGTGATAGTAGCTTTCCTAAATGTTTTTGGTGAAGGCTTCAGGGCATGAGATTTGAGTCACTTAGTAAAGCTGGCTATCTCTAAATGAATGACATCAAAATGTTCACATTTGAACCTGGCAGGAAGCCAGCATATCACCCAGCTGCTTCAAGGTGCAAACTCTCTCATTCACCAGAGCAGAAAGCTGATCTAATACCTACAGAGTGCCAGGTTAGTAAGTCACTGAAGAGGAATGAGAAACACACAGTGGTGTTAGCATTATGACTGTAGAAGTTATTAATTTATCAGGAGAAATATGCTTTTTTTTTCGATAATAGCAATGTGCTAACACCAATTCAGATTATAGTAGTATGAATAGTAAATATTTTCAAAAGTGTGAAACCAGAATGTGCTTCTTTCTTTTAAATGTCAGAATCACTTTTGTATTGCAGAGGCAGTTTGACTGGTTCTAAATTATTGCTATTTTTTTTATTATGCATTCAGGTACATTTAAGTATATCCTGTAGTTAAAGTGTAAGGGCACAAAAATTATAATTAGGGTTTGGAAGGGGAGAGTTGGTTATCCTGTTTCAGAGAGTTCAAGCCTATACATTTTATCTGCACCACTGTGTGCCTCTGACAGCTCTCCCTTGCTGTGTTTCTTGTGCAAGGCTGATTCATGAGCAGTCAAAGCTTTATCTCTTTAACTGTGGAATTACAGAACTGCTTTGTGGGTTTCCATTTTCAGTGTTAAAGGGAGCTTGCAGCCTGGGATTAAATTGGGGCAACCAATTCCACTGAAAGTCAACTTGCAGTCTGTTTACAAAAGCTCAAGGCACCTCCAAAATTGTCACCAGGCACTTGAAAATGTTCACTGAAGAAAACAGCATAAGAAAGAAATGCATTCTTTATTTAAAAAAAAAAGTCTAATATGAAGTGGTAATCAGATAGACCTTCTGTAAGAGGGTTAATAGGAAAGGAGAAAAGATAAAATCAAACAAAAGAAGCTTTGAATAGAGCCCTGATTGAAAGATGGCAATTGCTAATTATGTGTGGGTGTGATACAAGTTAATATTCAGTCTCTGCCTGCTGAGGGTCTGCATTCACTTAAGAGCTGTAATTTGACACCATATTTAATATTTTGTTTTGAAGCAAACACTGCTCTAGGGGCCGTAGCTGCCGTGAGAAATGGCACATCCTTTAACTTGGTGTTTTGCAGGAGGAAAGGAAAAAGGACACTGCCTAAAAACAAATCTTGTGTTTAAGACCTGTAAGCATTAGGAGAGCCATTAAGAATGAAATACTGATTTAGCAGTGGGAGTGTGATTTAGATGTGGACAAGGGCATAACTAGTCTTGCACTGGAAATTAAGAGCAACTTCCCCATTATTAGTGGAGACATAGCAGTTTATAATGAGTGTTGAACCCCAGCAGTCAGACCCTACAGATGGTACAGTAGCTCTCATATACTTTCCATATGGTTGCTTTATCTGACAGTCCCTTACTGCTTCTTATGGCTCCTAGCAATTCATCTTTGGTGTCTTTCCAGAGTAGAGAGCCTGAGGATTTTGTTTGCTTCTTGCTCCCATCCAAGTGAGGCTTACTCCTGATCCAGAGTGGTGTCACCTGAGGTGTCTTGAGCTGCTTTTGCC
Organism: Atrichornis clamosus; assembly: GCA_013400975.1. Lineage (NCBI taxonomy): Eukaryota > Metazoa > Chordata > Aves > Passeriformes > Menuridae > Atrichornis > Atrichornis clamosus. The sequence continues at coordinate 134,851 of WBMZ01000376.1, forward strand.
TTGCAGCTCTGTCCCATATGAGTTATTATGGACTAGAGATTTGGTGAGAGGATCAGATAAGTTACTTTCTCTCTTACTAGGTGGGTTAGGTGTATTACAAAGCAGTCAATAGCAGTGTGTAGGACTCTACCTATGAGAAGAGTGCTGTCTAGAACATTTAGTTTCTTTCAGAAAGGAAGAGTTTAGTGAAGCTCAAATGAAATTTCCCAGACTCATCCTTCAGTGAAACAGTCTCTGGTGTCAGGCTGCATCCTTCCCCTTTCAGGGATGATTTCATAGACCAGTGCCCTGTCTTGTAAAATCGTGTTTTCTAAATTCTTTTGATTATTTGGAACAAAAAAGACTGTATGGAGGCACTGGAATTGGAGAAGATTTTGAGTTTTGCTTTCTCTTTCCCATATTTCTTTTCCTATGCAGTTATCATTTTTTCATGAACTATATCTTGAGCAACATCACAAGGAGCCACTCTGTGGGGTGGGGAGTGGAAGTTGACATAGAAAGGCATTGATGCTGATGTTAATGCTATGTCATTTCACTCTCTGAGACTTGATTTTTGTCTTTGCATTTCACGTCTGTAGAGCACAAGCACATTTGCAGAGATTTGTACCACAATCACTAAAAAGCAAGACTGAACCTTAACTAAGAACAGATCCTTTCTCACAGGGAATAACAGGCTTATTTTTTGAATCACTAATTTGGTTTAATAAAACAAAATCCTTATTCAGGTCCTAACAAGCCCTCAGTTTTTCTAGTTAATGCTAACAGTAGCAGTAGGTTAAAAATCAGTCTGAAAATTAATCACAGTTGTCCTGGTATAGTCTGAAAGTTAGTTTCAGAAGTGTTTTTTCAGACATGGATTTAATAAACTAGGAAACTTCTGGGCACTTTCTTTTTTTCATTACTTACAAAGTGTGCTGTCCAGAATTCTAATCACAGAACAAAATACTACCCTTGATAATCTAATTAAATGTATATTAAATGTTTCTATAGGTACAGCCCAACCTAAGAGTAGACTGGACCATTTGTAGCCATGATAAACATGTTTCCCACCATTGATATTGGAATCCCTTTTCTGTACAAGAATTTAACAGGTAGTAGGAGATGTTGGCTCCTGCTAGGCTTGAGTTTTATGGAACCTGTAATAAAATGGCTAGGATTTTCTCTTCATCTTCTTGAATGATGAAAGCTGGAGCTGGTGGACATTTCCACTGCAGCAACTCAGCTGAAGATGCCCTTAGGAATTGGAATCCATCCAGATGGTATTTTCACGTGTCATTGTGGCACTTACCTGTGGCAGCCAGACAATTACTACACAGTAGCTATTGGACTGTTGAAAAAATCACAGCAACTTGAAAGCTCTTCTAAATCACAGAAAAGAGTCGTCTGTACCCTGAAATTCACAGAACATATTAGCAGGTACATAATGTCAGTGACCAATTGGGAATCAGATGAGGTTTGCAACTTGGTTGATGGCCAGTCTCCTCTTGTTGAAGAAGAGGGGGAGGCAGTTTGTCTTGCAGTCTGATATTTCTCTTCGCCATCCTTCTCTCGCAGCTTGCAGGCTTGCTTTTATATGTGACCCTGCAGTATCATAATAATGGTCCTGGGTGAACATGAACATTTTTTCTGACTTCACCTCTTTTTCTCTCCTCCCACCCATCCCAGATGAAGTGGCAGGTGGACTGAGTGGGAGCAGTGTGAAATGAATGCAGAGAAAATGTGTGACTCAGCAGTTCAGCAGGGAGCTGCTGAGCGGAAAGGCGACTATTCTCCTTGCATACTCTGGCATCAGGTTGCTGTTCCCTCAGAGAAGAGAATAGGCCCTTTATGGATGGAGCTGTGCAGCCCCTCAGCATGGTCCAGGGGCTGTGTATTCTTTTCAGCAGAACTTATTTCAGGTAGCAAGGAAAGTTTCTTCTTCAAGTTTATCTAAAATGTTGCCAGTGAAAGAGAAGCATTGGGCTAGAAATACCTAGACCTTTGTTCGCTGCCTGGCTTACTCACAGATTTTCTGCATGACTTTTCTCCTTCTTTTTCTCTTGATGCATCTTTCCCTTTTGGTACTCAGAGTTTGACATAAGCAGCAGCCAAACTCTACCAGGTGAGCTTGGAAAGGGCAAGTTTACAGTGCTTTTCCTGGCTGGTAGGCAACAGCCCTTTTCCTCTCTGTACTGTTGTTCAAAGAATTCCACAGAGGACGCTTGCCTTCCTCAGAAGGGGGCTGCTGGCCTTCCCCATGCTCACTGCCACTCGTGGGCAAGTAAGTGCAAAGGAAAATTGATATTTGTGAGTTATCCTCTCTGACACAAGGATAAATCAACCTTCTCACTCAATGTTAGGGAGGGACCATTGCAGTGCCTTTCCAGGCAGTTTTGTAATGATGCAAAAAGTTGTGGTATTTTATTACCAATTTCTGTGTCTGTCTTTGAGAAGGGAGAACTGAAGTAGATTTTTTCTCTATAAACTGATCAACAGCAGGTAGATGTTTTATGTCAGTGGTTGTACTTACTTAAAGCTCAGTTTTAAAGCTGTAGTGTGCATCGTCACTGAGTTTTCCCAACACACACAAAAAAGCAAGCATGAGGTGGTGTTCCCTTGAATCTTCAGAGAGCCTGAAACAGTATCACTTGAGAGCTGTTGCGCAGCTGAATTCTTCTTGATGTGCATATCAACCCATGAATCAGAGTGAATGAAGTACTAATACTCCTAGTGTGATCATTTAAGCAAAAATATTCAGCTTTGCCTAATAGAATCCTTGAATGTTAGAAATTTCAGTTGTTCCCCACAGTTAGAAATATCTGTAGCTTGGCTCAGCTTGTTCTTACAGTCCAGGGTAGATACGCTTGGTGCAAGTTGAAAGCATTAGAAATTGTAAGCTGAATTTCATCTCAGATGAAGTACCATAGGAGACTGTCACACGTGTTACTGGTGTGTTGGCTGACTGAGTCTCGGTGAAGAGTCCTCCATTCCTGTGTAATATGTCAGAGAGGGGTGTTCCAGTTTCGTGCATCTCTTACTTAAATTGATGGTACGTCAGGCTTATTTCTTCTTTAAGCTCTGTCACACAGAGAAGGCTGAAGTCTGCAGTTACAGTTTGCAGTCCTACACAGCACCATGGGATGCATCTAACTGGCTTCCAGTTAGGTGCCAAAGTGGTTTCAGAATTGCTTTGGTCCCTTGCAGTGTTTAGTGGTAAACGTAGTGGGATACGCGGATCTATCTGGGTTGTTGCTGGTGTTTGAATTAAGCTGTCTGATAGTTTCTGAAGTAGCTCTCTGTGTGGTTTTGCATTACAAACGCAAGACCTACCAGCCACAGGTTCTTGGCAGCTAAAACTTGGACTTTATCCAGAGTGAAATTGGAGGTATTGAGGAGATTACATTGTTGTAAATCCCCTCTATCTCCAGTCAATCAGTAGCAAGTAGCTGTGGGGTGCATCTGGGGATGGGTTTTTTTGCAGCTTTTTATCTGGATACTTTTAGGGCCTAGATGCTCTCCTCTTGAAGAGCATTTTATTCAGCCATTTGGAAAACAAAAATGTAAGCAGAGCAGGTCAGGGATCAAGCAGAGTAGCAGTTGTTATCAGAGAGGTTTAAAGAAATTAATAATGGAAGAGCTAGAGAGAGAGATGCATTCTTAGGATAACAGCAAATAGCATTCCCAGTTTTCAACACAGATCATTATATCTTTAGTGTAATTTCAACATAACTTATCAGATGAGTTAGGAGTGCAGAGAGCATCAAGAAGAGACAGACTTTCCTTACTGGTGAATTTTATCTGTCTATAAACAGTAACAATGCGGGTTCTGTCATGTTTGCTACTTGGTATATTAGATCGCTGTTCATAAAGAAGTTCAGTAGAAGTTTCAGAGTTATAAAAAACCAGCTGCTAGTTGCTTTCCTGCAGAGTGATGTATGTATGGACACAAGTTGTCTTTGCCATGCCAGTACGAAGGGTCCCCTTCCTCTCACCCACTTCTTCCCATACCACTGCAGTGCAAAAGAAACCTAATTATTCTATTTCCATCCTTTTCATGCTGCAGTGGCAAGCAAAAAAGAGAATGTTTTCTCAGCCGTTACCTTTGTCTTAAAGGCCTATTCTTTGGATAGACAGGCTTTTTACCCTCCAGCACAAGCTGCCTCTTGTTCACTCGCACTCTGAGGCAGCTAATTCAGTTTTTATGTGTCTTTCCAGCACCTGGACTTGCCTGCAATCAGGATGTCTTGTGATGTGTGTATTTAACAAGGTCTTGACCAGATATGTGAACTACAGTGCCAAGGGCTGCATGTGCTGTTGAGGGGCATGTCAAAAGAAGCAGCTGACTTGAGACCCCTCTCAGCAGCGCACGTTCATCTACTGTTCTTCTATCAATGGCAGGTCTCCCCAGCAGTTAGATGGAAATTGAAGGCAGGGATTTCAGTAGGCAGTTGCATTTTGATATCTGAAGATGTAGAAGTCATGCATGGATTTATGACTGCTGTGAAGTGTTGGAAGTCTTGATGGATGTGAAGTATTGCTGGCATGTTCATACTTTGTGATGCTTCCACACCGTGGTCCATTCCTATGAATTCTCACCACACGTGGCCATCATGAAGATATGGACAGGTTCAGCAGGATATGTACCTCAATACACCTAAAACAATTATGGGACAAGGCAGCTGAGCTGCTGTGGTGTGTTGGCTGCTGCAGCTTGAGACTTGGCAGAAGAGGTGAGGCCTGTTCTCCCTTCTTGTCTTGTGTGTCTGGCAGGTAGAAGCCACCTTTTACAAAATTTGCATTTCTCAGTGAAGAGCCAATCCCTCAGAAGCATAATTCCCATAGGGACAGTGTGATGGATGTACATATATGTCTAATAACTATAAGCACTTTATTTTCACTGCTATTTTCTTTCTGTTATAAAAATAATTTTGGTGAGGAACAAGTCTTTCTCTCAAAAATATATTATTAAATTGACAATGGAGCTGTGTTAATTCCTTGAGCATTAGCACCTATGCACAAGAGAGGATACAAGTTCCTTTTAAAATGTTAACTTTGTTAGGAAATACAGCCAGGATGTGAGGTTCTGAGGAGTTGGTTTTTGTTTTGTTTTTCTCTGAAGGCTCTAAGTATGAATCAGTTGAGTTACAGAGCTGCTAATGCCTCACCCACAGCAGGATTTGATGGGATCGTGACATGTTTGTTACTGTAAGGCTTTGTTGACTTGCTTATTATTGCTACAGTGCCTTTTAGTGTTTCAGTTAAGACTAGTACTCCTAGCACTTGTTTTTCTGAGAGTGTATATGGGTGTTTTTTCATTCTTCTGCCTGTTATGTACCTACATAAAAGTCAGGAAAAGAAATGTATAGAGATAGAGGGGTTTTTAAATGGTCATTGTCTGTGTTACAGAAGCCAAATTTTTTCTTCTGAGTGAAGAAAGATGTTTCCCTATATATATTATTCCATAATCAAATAATATACAAGTGTTTTGGCATGTATTTTTGGCAGCTTATGTTGGTGACAATGCTTAGGGAAAGAATACTGGATGAATGGATCCCTGGCATGATCCAGAAAGTGCCTTTCCCTGAACAGCAAGGATGAGGTTAAGTTTATGGTGCTGTTTTGAAATTTTGAGTTGCTTTAACAAGCCATATGGCTGCTACAGATGTCAGAGACCTTTTAATTCTTCTGCCAAAGGGGTTTTTTTCTAGCAAGTGTAGCCTTGCACCAAAGCAGAAATAGTTATGGAACTTGAATCCTAAACTCCATGATGCAGGAAATGAAGAGGATGTCACATGGATGTTACATTTCACAGTCAGTCAAATCAATAGCAAAGGAGAGCCTCAATTCACTCCTGGATGTAGTCATCCTTGCCAGGTCTCTCAAAACCTTCACATTCACCTTGATACAAGAGAGCTTCACTGATGTCTCACTGATTTATTACCTCATCTGCAACTGGAAGAATCCAGGGCCCATTAGGGCAAATAATACAGGAATATAGGATTGCAAGATGGCATGTGAGTGGTAATTGAAGTATTGTTTAAAGCTGACATAGTTAAATCAACACAGAACCCTAGGTGGGCATCACTGTGTTTGTTAGAATCTAATCTTTTGGGATTTGGAGGAGCAAAGTTTTGAGTTATTACAAGACCTTCTCTTTGTATGGATTCAGACAGTTCCCTGTTGTTTTAGTTCTTGCCCGTTTTGTCTTCTATTGTATTAGTGAGAATACCTATTGATAACAGTGTCAATTCAGCAGAGCTGGAATCCTGGGCTCCTAGGTCCACAGACCAGGTGTCTGCCTTATGCAGTGAAAGTATTTGAAAGTAAGAGCAGTCTATTGTCCTTCAAACAGTGCTGTCATAAGGACGAGAATGTGGCTCCTACAGTTGTACAGGTGTTACTAGACAACACTGGAATTCCAGGAACTAGAGGAACTGGACCTCTGGACTGTGAAGAGGCATAGATCCCCATAGTTACAGACAGAGCAGTCCCCTAACTTTGACATCTTTGTTCCAGAAGACGTGGTTAGGTGGCCTTCACATTGTTGTATTATAGTCAGAGGTTTGTTTCCATCCTAGACAAAAATGGCCTTGTAAAATCTCAGGCTGTTACAGGTATGAAACAAAGAAATTCTGTTTACCTGCTACATAAGGCAGGTGACTGCGCCTTTGGTCAGTTAAAAAAAATCTTCTGAAATTTGAAATATTATGACTTATAAAAAACAGTTGAAAGCTGAGCATGAAATCTGCATTCCTTGGCTCCTTGTCTGGTTGTCTTCCCAATGATGTTTTAGTTCTGTACTGTGTATATTTTATCTTGAACTTTGGGGAGAAATATGCAAGACAGGAAATCATCGAACTCGGAAAAACAGTAAGTATGTTCATTAGCCTTTCTTAGGGACAGAGATGCATTATTTAATGAGGATCAAGGAAAAGTAGAACTCAAAATATGTTTAGTGAAAATGGAAGGTTAGAGACTTTAGCAGCAAACAATAATAAACTATATGTAAATAGATATTTTTGAAGGTTTAGATCTCAGCCACAGGTGCATATCTCTCTGCAAGGATGACAAAAATAATTTCTGACACCCAAGATTCTGTCCCTGCTAAATTTCAAATTCCTCTTCCAAAGCACAGAGCATAAACACCCCAAAAAAATAGCAGGAAAAAATTGGCAATCATTAACAAGTGTTTTCCCCTCAATTCTTGTTTCAATGCAGTGAGACATGAAGCAATTTAGAAGCTTGAATATTTTCAACTTTAAGGGCTTTAAGGTAGAGCTCCCATGATCTCTTGAGCTATATTTCAGAAACTTTCTCGTTTTCTTTGAAAAGAGCTGTTTTGAAGTGGTTGTCTTCTAGCATTAAAAGAGTAACATAAAAAGATGAATCCTTGCTATGGCCAGACCCTTAGCTGATGCACAGATGTATTTCATTTCATTTGCTTAATTAGAACTGTGGCTACTTTACAGATGCCTATCTGACTTAGAGGTACTCTTGTGAGACATTTAGAGAAATGTCTGTTGAGAGAAACATTTTGTAGAAACCTGACCTCAACAAGCCATGGAAGGACCGATGCTGTGGCCTTTCCCTGGCACACAGGTAACTGGTTTAGGGTTAAGGCTACAGTGTTGTACACAGGGCAGCCTTTGGGCATTCCTCATGTAGAATGATGTAAATCAATAGTACTTATGCCAAGTGAGTCTGACCTTTCACTCCTTTTAGCTTGTAAATTAATTTATATCTACACAACTCTATTCAAAATACTGTTACTGAGGGACTAACCATTCCAGTGTTTTTCTCCACTGAACAGAATAGCATTGCAACATTATTAAATAGCTCTTGAGTATGAATTCATTCAAGGAGTAGGTTATTAGAATAAAGTCTATTTTATTAGTGCCTTAGGACACTCAGCCAAAACACAGAGCCCCTGAGCATTCAGACAAATAACATGAAACGGTCTCTACCTCAGAAGTTTATAATGAGATTAGACAAAGGAGACAAATAAGGGGAAATAGAGAAATTGAGGCAGGAAGGGGCAGAATGGGTTCTCTGCCATCATGCAGCTGGGAAGTGTGTAGCTAGGCAATAGCACAGAGAGTTTCTTTTAAAAAGTAAAACCGAAAAAGTGCAGCAATGTAAATGAGAATTTGTTAACAACAAAGCCCAGAATCTGCACCTCCGGAAAGAAAGGGAAAATAATTTATCCGCCCACACTCACTTTTTTCTGACGAAGGCAGGTGAATAAAGCTGCACTAATAGAGTGTGACGCTCACAATCCTGAGCTGCGCTTGCTGAGGCGGAACTGAGAGGTAACCATCGTCTCCAGGAGAACAATAGCCCCGCAGCCCCCGCGGTGCCTGCAGGGTCACACACTATTCATCCCCTGCACATGTCGTTTTCACGTGAAGGTTGTTCCCGTCCAGCTGTTATGGAGTCAAGGGATGAAGCCGAAGGACGACAAGGAGAGCTGAACAGGAAGGAGCAGTCCCTGAAAACCTCCCAGAAAACAGCAGTGCTTGGTTGGCCTCCCCGGTGGAACGAATTAATGCCTGGAGACAGCATGTATCTGTTTGTCCTCTCACAGATACTGGTAAGGCAGCTTGCCATAGCTTTGGAATGCTGGGACCCTTCTTTTAAGCTGGTTTAGCTTGGGAGGTTTTCTCCTCATTCATTGCAGATGTAGCAGTGGACATAGGTGCAGTTCTCATTTCTGCAGCTGGCTCTCACGGCTTTGCCTTGAGAACAGCCCCTGCCTTTTGATGTCCCAGACTCCCATTCCATTTCCTGCATCTCTGCAAATGCCTCCTTTGCTAAATGACCAATGCCCCACCAAATCAATTTTCTGTAGCTGAAGTGTATGGGGGTAAAGGCCTATGTTCTTGACAAGTGTATGGGCAGGTGTATCCTTTAAAGTCCCCCTTCACTTTTGGGGATGAGGTTACACCTCTCTGTGAGCATGTTAACTACAGAATTATTGGTTTTGTAGTTTCATATTGACTGTGGCATGTGCAACACCCTTAAGTGGTTCAAATGAAGAGTCTCCATGTGTGTATGTTTCTGTGTGTGTATCTATGGGTAGTGATGCCTATGTGAAACATGGCTATTTGTGACAGCTTTCAGAGAGGCCTTAATAGTCTCTTAATAACATACTAAGTTCATGGAATTATCAATTTTGATCTGAAAGTAGTAATCCTGAAAGTTCAGAAGTCAGAGAAATAAGTTGCTCTTTATGTGTTGCTCAAATTGCTCTTTCTGGGCAGCCCTTTTGCTAGGGAGGGTCAGAGTCAGCCTGAGTAACTCACTGATGCACATCTAGTTAAGAGTGGCTGAGCATGTAGCCTTCAGTCTTTATATTCTTGTTGAGCTACAGCCTGGAAAATACCTGACTTCTTAAAGCAAAAATGATAATCAACACAAAATCAACGCTAACTAAATTAGTTAATTATGCAGTCTTGAAATGAAAATGAATGTTTGTATAATGAGAGATGCTAATTTTGTCTTTTCTGATTGATTGCACAGCTTCTCTGCATGATGCTGTGGTACAGCACTTACGGGACCATCCCAGCAGCTCAGAATGCCTTTGACCTGCTCTCTTACTTGCTTACCCCATTTAAACAGGTTTTGTCAGATCAAGGGGAGGTAAGTTCCTGTACTCCTCTCTAGTTACATAGGTGATGTCAGTAGCCTTGGGTGGTGCCTCTAATATCTCTTCTGATTAAAAGTATAGTATTCATATATCTCATATATTATAGTGACGTTTGCATTGTGTGTGTGTCCTGAGGTGGTAGAAGAGTTTTGTGAGAACAGATCAATATTTTATCTTTGAGGTATTGGGCTGAATTTTTGGCTATGATGTTAGATCAGCACAGTAGGTTTTTCCTAATGTGCAAATTATTGTAAAAGAAACAAAGCAATAAGAAGTCATCCCACTAAGGTTTAGTCCACAGTAAAGAGACAGCTGAAACTTCATTTATTAGGATGAATAGAAGCTTACATTCTGAAAGAATAAATCAACCCACATAAAAGGTGCAAATCACAACATATTCGGTCACAAAAATCTATTTTTTGTTGAGTGTTTAGTACATATCTATGTGCACTAAATGTATTTCAAGTGTACTAGGTGTACAGATTCAATTATATCTACAGAGCTACCCCAGTAAAATTGCTCAGCTTCTCACCATGACATAATGACATGTATACCAGAATGATTCATCTGATAAATTACTGGTAATTATACCCAGTGCAGATTTTTCTAGTGTGGACAGAACCTTAATTAAATGGTGAACAGCTACTTTCAAAAATCAGATGAAATATATTTGCTATCAGAATGCTTAGATCCATAGTACATAATCTTTGTAGCAGAGGCTGTGCAGTACAAATAGAAAATCTGACTCAGTGCCTCTTGTGACTGAAGCACAGTGGACACTGTTTTCTCTTCTCTCATAACAATGTTCATGAGCTGCGTGCCACTTGCTTTTTGGGGGTTTTTTGAAAGAAGCACTTTTTCTTTGCCGTTTTGCAGTTGGATTTATTATGCATAGAGTTCTTCATAGACTATTGCCTGTGTCTTATTTGCAGTGGCTCAATCATTAGCAAATTGCTATTCCTCACAGAAAATCACTGAGTTGTATGATTTTTACTTAAAATAATTGTCCTTCACGGAGGAAACTGATTCCTAGAATGCACCGCAAGAACACCCCAAGTATGAATTTGTGCAGATGTTAATGCTTGTTTTTGAGGACTGTTTATTATAGCGCTATTTATTGTGCAAATTTAGACTTGAAAACAGTAAAGGCAAAGAAATCTTCTGACATCAAAATGAGCAAATGGAAGCTCTTAACTCCAAATTTCTCTTTAGCTGTACTAGTGGGACGAAAACAGACTAAAATTCTTTGCCCACTGAAGCCCATTAGAACTGAATTTTGCACTTACTACTGAGAACAGGCTGAACTATAGACTGCTATAAAATGACTAAGACATCAGAATTAATTTCACTGCCAGTGGTGTGAGTTAACCTGGTGGTGTTTCACAGAATGTGTAGAAAACAGAAAACTCCTCTGTGGCTGGATTTTATGTAAGGAACCCCCAAAACAAAGGAACACTACTAAACTTGGTTTGAAGTCCTTTGTCACAGTATAAAATTACACTGACTGTAGCAATGAAGCATTAGTCCAGGCTGCAAAATTGAATTGTGGATCCAGATCTCAACTTTGGCAGTGCATGAGGGTAGGAAGAAGAATTCCTGGTTGCCTTCACAGTGGAATCTGGGGTTTAGACCTGAGATGCTGGGGCTTAGAGATGGTTTCAGTTTCAGTCTTCTCCGAAGCCTGGCATTTTTTTGGTGGTGGTGGTGATGGTGGCTTTTCCACAGATGAGTAGTATGACTAAATCTTCATGGGAAATAATGCACAATTTGCCAAGAACATGCATGCAGACACTGTCCTGTGCACCTAAATACTTCATGAATCATTTTCTATTGTGTTTTTTTACAGAACCTGACTACAGTTGGGAGTGTTGTGGTATCATACATCCTGCTGTCTTTAGCTTCTCTAGGACTGCTATTTGTAGGATCTCTGGTAAGTTGTGATACAATGCAAACTGTATTCATGCCCTTTTTCAGTGAGTTTTTATAAGATGTCTAATTTATCCAAAGTTGTTGGTGTTATGCCCAAGTTGATTGTAAAGCATCATTTTGGGAGTTGTTTCTATATAATTATCTACTTGCTTGAATTTTTCTTGATAATTAGGGATTGCACTGATGGTTTTTATTCTTTCCATCCACAGATGGGCAAACTATTTGCACTAAGTAGAAGGGATGTGGTCCAGTAATGGGACCATCATCCATGACTTCAGTGGCAGAAGGAGCTGTTCCAGAGTGCCAGTGTACTTCTGAATGAAAAATCTTGTTAGATATAGGCCAAGGCCCCAGCTGCAGAACAAGCTTAAGTGGCATGACTATAATTAATGTAGTTAGCTGTCAGCTGTTTGGGAGCAGGAGGGGTGTATTGTGTTTCTCCACAGGTTGTGTAACTGGCACAAAGGTTGTGTGGTAGATGGGAGAGCTATGGAGAATTCTTTCTTTTGAGGGAGCTCTAATTGAATGTGGCTTTTCATACCCCTCTATACTGTTCTCTTAGAGTGGGAATGCAGTTTCTGAACGGTGGAGCATCACCTCCTGTCCTTACAGAGGTGCACCCTCAGGTAGCTCAGGAAGCTGAAGCTGTGCTGTCTACTCGCTGTTTTGGTATAATGAGGTACATCATGGAATCACGGGACTGTTGGTGGGAAGAGATTGCTGGTCTAGCATTCTGCTTTTGAAGGAGGGTTGTTGCCAACACTCGGTATAAGGTCAACCATGAATTTTTCTGCACAGGTTTTGTAAACTTTCAGGGAAGGAGATGTATCATCTCTCTCTGTGCCTGTGTCACAATGGCATGGCATTTTTGGGGAAGAGTTTTTTCCTAGTGTCTGATCTGAATTTCCCAAAGCTAAATATCTGAGCTGAATTGCAGCTTGTGGCCGTTGTCCCTTGTGGTATTAGCTGCCACTACCAAGAAAAACCTGGCTGCATCATCTCTGGAGCTGCCCTTCAAGCGGTTGCAGGCCACTGTTAGATCATCCCAGCCTCTTCTTTGCTCAATTCCCTCCACCTTTTTCCAAGATCCTGTACTCTAGGCTCCTGATCTCCTTTGAAATCCTCTATTGGACCCATTCCGTTTTTTCCGTACCTGTCTTAAACTGGAGGACCTAAATTTGTAAACAATACTCAAGGTGCAGCTGTGCCAGTGCCAAGGAGAGGGAAATACCTCCTTTGATTTGCTGGCCACAGTTCCTGCTATGAAGTATGTCATACCATGTTAAGTTCACTCAGAGGCAGCACAGTGGCAAAATCTTTTTCATGCGTCAGGCCAATGTACTTTCTAAAAACCATTCACAAGGCAAAGTAATTATACCTAATGCCTCCATTTCTATGATCGTTGATGTAGGCAAGGAAGTTAGCTGGGTTTATGCAATTTTCTGCTTTTTTGATGCTGCTATACTTTATCCAGATTAATTTTGTCCTCCAGGTGATCCTGTAATTGCAAATATTAAAGGAAAAAACCAAGAGACATCTAAGAATTGTCAAGAATTGTGTGAGTTCCAGATAACTTTGCAGCAAAACATTCTGGGCTGAAAATCTGAATAGCAGGGGTGTGATTTTCTGCATATTTAACTGTTTTTCAGTGGATGAAAACATTTATTGCTGACCCATTCTTAGTGCAGAAGGTAAAGTTAGGTGAAAGCTCTCTGTGGCCTAAAATTCTGATCTCAGATTTGAACATCTTTGCATGTGAACTCCTTGCAAGTGAACATGAATACCAGTGTAGATGAAAGCAGACTTGGCCCATTTTTAAGTATTGGCTAAAACTTTTGCACAGAAAAAGTTTTCTAACAGTTTCCGTGTAGTCAAATTTGCAGTGGTTTGTATTCCTGTGGTCTGTCCTAACAGTTTTTTACCTAGAGTGGAGGCACAAATG
>WBMZ01000377.1:0-55444 GCA_013400975.1 Atrichornis clamosus
GGGCGGGGGTGGGAGGGGCGCGGGCGCTCCCGTGCGTCCCGGTCCCTCCCGCTCCGTCCGGGCCGGTCCCGCCGCCGCCGCCGCCCGCAAAACAAACCGCTCGGCGGCCGCCGCGCACCCACTGCCTCCTGCCAATCACAGCGGGACCCGCCGCCGCCCGCCAATCAGCGCCGCCGCGGCGCCCACCCGACGGCGCCGCCGACCAATGCACCCGCGAGTAGCCGCGCCGCCCGCCCCTCCTCCCCGTGGAGCCGGCTGTCAATCACGGGGGCCCTGTGCGCTGGCGGGGAGCCACGCCCCCTCACCGGACTGGAGGCGGGGCAGCTCAGACCGCGCCCCCAGTGCTGTCAATCAGAGTGACGAGCAGCCGCGCAGCCCGCCCATCGGGCTCGCAGTTCTGTCCTGGTGCCCCCGCTGTCCCTGGGCCAAAGCGGCCCGGGAATGCCTTCATAGGGTTGGTAGGAAAAAGCGTTCCCTTAAGATTAACCAATGAATTATAATAATAGAATCATGTTAGGTTTGGCCTGGTGTAACTGATGCGCAGCTCTGTTCATGCGCTGTGTGCTACTGTTCTCATCCAGCCTAACCCAGGAATTCTACTGAGTTCACCGAATCACGAATGGTTTGGGTTGGAAGTGACCTTAAAGACCATCTCGTACCACTCCCCTGCCACGGGCTGTGTTTAAATCAAAGCATACTTTTTAAAGTGACATCCAGCCTTCAGTTGCTCTTTCCCAGCTCCTGCATCCATTCCACCTGCAGGATGGTATTTTCATAGCGTCTTTTCCACAAAAGAAACAGGAGAAGGGGTTTGTTATTTTAAAAAGAAGCCCAGCCCTGATTCCCCAGTGAGGCCAGGGCCACCCTGCTGCTGGGAACCCACCTCGAGCAGATGTTTTAGCAGCTGCTCTTCAATCTGGCAAATGCCTGGCAGCAAGTGCAGTGGTTTGTCAGAGGTTCTGCTCACAAACAACACAGCAGCAATGTCAAAGGGGTTATGGCGACTGGATAAGCCACATGGAGAAGAAAACTAGACTGGAGAGGGAAATTGCTCAAAAAGGTGAACAAGTGCAGGAATCTGAACCCACACATTAGGAAGAATTTGGGACTTAGCCAAAGCATGACAACATTATCTGTCATCTCATTGTTTTGGTTTTTTTTTTAACTGTCTTGATGGGGTAATAAAAAGCTCTCCCAATGTCATACCAGATAGACATGGAAATAGGTAAAGGGATGCTTAGATCCACAATTCTGGCCTCTCAGAGCATTCTTAAAAAATACTTTCATCTTCCCTGGAATTTTCTCTCTAAATACATTTCGAAGATAATCATATCTCATTTAAGGCTTCATTGTAATAGAAATTCAGCCACTTTCCCTTCATAATAAAAGCCTTGTATTTGTGGTATTGTCCTGGTAGCTTTTTGCCCCTGTTCCAATTTGAATTCCTCTCTCATTCAACATCATCATTACTGATCTTGGAACCACTTTTTGACGTGCTTTTTCACAGCTTCATGGTGGCTCATCACTATCTTTTATCAACCATGAAATTCGAGTTTCCTTTCCTCACTAATTTCCAATAAAACACTCTTAGTATCTTTCACAAATTTCTCCTTGTCCATAAATTCACAGCCTTTCCCTCTCTGCTGCTACATTTCATCTCATCTCTATTTCCCACTTTCAAAGTCACCAAATCTCCAAGATATTCCAGTTCCCTCGTATTAATGAAGCCTCTCACTTTTGTTCATCACCAAATTTGATTTTCACGCTCACTCTTTGTGCCAAGATCATTATAAAAAGGCTTTTCCATCATCACCTCACCATTTGACATTTTTGTCTATCTTACAGTTCTTACACATTTGCACATAGAATTCTCAGTTCAAGTCCTATTAAATGAGAATGATTCCGTGTCCTTCATGTAAAAACTAGGTTTACTGCGTCCAAAAGATATTAGAGCAGCAAGTGGCAGCTTGTGACAGGAGCCAGGAGCTCCTGGCAGATGGTGGGAGACATCCACCCTGGTGGAACTCGCTCTTCCCATCTCCAACTGCCCAGGGTGTCTGGATTTCACTGAAGTTTTTTCTCCCCCTGCTCTTTACCAAATTGAAAATAGAATGATTTGTCCGTAACAGCTCATCACTTCACCCACCTATCAAGCCTAGTGTGTAAACCAACAATTTTATCTCTTGATTCGTGGTTTCCCCATTTTACAGACATTCTCACGTCACTATCTATGTGCGAGTGCCATCAGGACTTTTTTTGGACCACTACAGACCCTCACACCTTTTTTTTTCACCTGACAAGCTGGTAAATCCTTCCTGAACTGTAATCCAGGTTTCTACCAAAATAAGTACCCCTTTTTTGTGTAACTTGAGAAAAAAAATGAGTAATTACTTTTTGACTTTTACTGTGTACTTAATACTGTACTGGTTTTGTGCATCATCACAGAATCCCAGAATGATTTGGGCTGGAAGGGACCTTAAAGCCCATCCAGTTCCACCTTCCACTATCCCAGGTTTCTCCAAGCCCCATCCAACCTGGCCTTGGACACTTCCAGGGATCCAGGGGCGGCCACGGCTTCTCTGGGCACCCTGTGCCAGGGCCTCATCACCCTCACAGGGAGGAATTTCTTCCCAATATCCCTTCTGAACCTTCTCTCTCTCAGTTTGAACACATTTCTCCTTGTACTGTCAACTACAGTTCCTGATGAGAATCAGGTTGTTTTACACCAGCTGATATTTCATGGTTTTTCACTCTGATTGCCCACATCCTTCCAAAACTGCAGCTTTCCCTCAGAGAAGCTTCCTGCCTGTAAACAGCAACTGCAGAACATAATTATTGAACTTATTCAGATTGTTTGAGGCCATTTAATGTAAAATCATCAGTAAAAGTATTCACAGAGACTGTCCAGGAGCTCCTACTTTTGTAGTCAGCCCATTTGTGTTAAAGGAACTTTATAATGCCTAATTGTTTAACGCTGTCACGCAGTATCAACTAAGAAAAGGAAGTGTAATCCCTATTTTAGGGATTTAAGGGCATTGCACAGAAAGACAGCGACTTGTGAAAAGTTACACGGGAAGTCTGGAGTACACCTTTGGGATTTCACTCCTGGCATCTCTTCCCAGTGTCTTAATTACTATGCCATCATCTTATTTCCTATTTTGGTAGTATTTCCACTTTCTGAACCGTACCTGACTCAAAGAGCCCTTTTTCCTTGCTATCAGATGTGCTATTTCTTCTTTCCTTCCTGTTTCCCTTTTTGTTTAGGTAGACACATCCTTCCTGGGGAGCTGAAAAGGCTCCAGGCTAAGCCTTGTCCCATGCCAAGACTTCCTTATTCTACATCTTGGACTCCACAGCCAGAGAAGCAGGGGAGGAGAAGAAACCCTGTAAATAAAACCAGTCAATCCTCAAATGGTTTGGTTGGAAGGATCTTACAGCTCATCCAGTGCCCCCCGCTGCCATGGGCAGGGACACCTTCCACCATCTCAGGTTGCTCCATCCAACCTGGCCTTGGACACTTCCAGGGATGGGGCATCCAATCTTCAAAGGATGAATGAAAGTGTTCTGCACTCTCTTCTGCAGATCTGAGACTGTTCTCACTAATTCCAGGCACTTCTGCCTCTCCTCACCATTTCTTGTTGTGTTCTCAGCTTTGAAAACAGTTAATGGAAATCTATCATCATTATCCAACTTCAGGACAGCACGGGAATGTTGGCCCAAACTTACCTCTCCTCCAGCAGAACACACGAACCATGTGGAACTTGTGTAACACACGCTGGGAGCAGCCCTTCCCAGCCGGGAGGAGCAGCTGTGCACCTGTACCTGTCCTGTTCCCCAGGACTGGGCCCGGCTGCCCACAGCGTTCCAGCAGAGGGGGCTCTGAAGCTGGTTAAAACCTAGGAGCCATTCTGCCTTTGGAATAGGAAAACTGGAGAAGGAATGGGAAGAAGGACATTAAAAATATTAAATGCTTTTAGATCATTGCTTCCTCTGAGCTGGCAGTCTGGACTGTTTCTAGAGCAGCAAAAATGAAAAAGCACCAAAATAAGTGCTTCTTATAGTCACAGGCCCCAGAATAATCCGAGAGACCACTTTTTCTCTACACCTATTGCTGTGTGCCATGTTACCATGGAGGTTTTCTTTCATTTTCAAGTGGTTTTGAGCCATTTACTGATCAGTGATTAATAATGTGCTTTTCACTTACAGCTGGTATCAGAGCTGGGACTTTCCCAAGGTCACAGAGCAAGACAGATGTGCCAGATGTTGGCTGTTCCTTAATATTTACAAAAGGGTGAACCTCTCCTTGTCTTTTTTTCTACTCACATTCCTCTACAGCACTTTATGGCATTTGTTTTGCCACACTGAAAGGCAACTTGATTCTTCCATCATCTACCAGTCCATCACTTTTTATACCAACAGCTCCAATTTGCACAAGCTACCTCCTCCCACCATAGTGAAAGCTGACAAGGTTTCTCTGAAGAATTCCAAAGCACAGATCCAGGGGAAAAAAATAACCTGTGAGGATGCAAATACATTTCTAGGGTAAAAGACAAACCATTATTGGAAGGAAAGTATCTTTTCTGAGCAGAGGTTACTAGAACAAAGTCCATATATAGCTCAAAAACCACTGCAGAATCTTTGCAGGCAACTCTTTCCACTGTGGTCATGAAGCTTAATAAGCTTTTATTTCAAAGCCAGTACACAAAGAATTAGAGAGAAATCCAACAGTTTAGTTGAACTAGAGTTAATCTAAATACTTAATGAAGTCATCAGTCCTGCTTGCCAAGGCCTAGGGTACAGGTTTCCAAGCTCTGACACCCTATTCCCCTCTTGGTCCCAGTTCCAGCCACGACATCAGTGACCGAGTGTGTGGAAAAACCACCCTTTAACAGATGTCACCCTGCCCAGGAGAGACTTAAAGCTACAGAAGTGCCCAATTGCTTTGTCTTCACTTTGCCCGTTTTCAAAACCCCTCAGAGACCAATTATTTGAATTTTAAAAAATCTCTCGTCTTAAAAACAAAAACATGCAGCAGATAATTCCCATTTGTAGTGTAGGGAACAAGCAAAGGAGTTGGAAAACATGAGCACAAACAACATTGGGATACAGGAATCCTGCAGCAGATTTTTAAGAGAGTAAATATTTAATGTACAGCAGCATTAACCATTCTGTTGGAGTTCTGTCATGACTGGGTTCCTAGTAAGATAATTATTTGGGGGAACTTGCAACTTAAGAGTAACTGGAATTATCGAGTTTGTTTGGGTATTGGGAGGATGAGGGATCAATACACTTCAGTAGCTTTGCAGAGACAAGGCACAGCAAATCACCCAACTCTTACCACAACAAACTACACACAGAAGAAATGAAGTTGATTTGTAGTTCCCTGCTGCCCCCCAGGTTTTAATTCACCACACAGTGAACTGCAGTCGATCTACAAATGTTCCATTTTTATTACAAAGTATGAAAGGCAGAAAATACTGTACCTAATACACAGGAGGCCGAAACTTAGAAAGAAGGTTAAAAAATCTGAATAAAACTACATAGGAAGCAGGAAATAGCATAAAAGGATGCAACATTCCACTTTCAAGCGAGTTCAGAAAATTGTCTTAAAATTTACAGTTTCCACAACACGGTTCCATGACTCAGGTGTTAAAATCCATTGTAACAAACCCTTTTGTATTTTCTCCATAAAAATAAAGGAATATAGGGACACTGCAGTTATCCATGTCAACAAGATATGTCTGTTGAGTAGCAGGATACTGGGATTCCTCTAGGACAGTATAGTAGCAAAGTTGCAGGTGGAGAAAAGAAAGACCGAAATAAATTTACTATTGCTTTAACATACTTTAGTGAGAACAGGAAGTCAGGAATCTCATATGGATGTTTGTACAATCATGCTACAAAGATTACACCTTCAGGAAATTACCACAAGGGGACTGTGAGTGCAAAGAGCAGAAGGGAAAACACACCTAAAGTAACATCTCCTACTTGGCTACTGCTAACAAAAATGCTTCGGCGCAACGGATTTAAATTACATTTTACACTGCTAGCAACCCAAGTGTTAAAAAAAGGTTCCTTTTAAATAGTAGATTTCATAATTCCTATTTCCCAAGTTGTCAAAAAAAGCAACATACCTTTTTCCAGCTGTACTGGACTCTGTCCTGCTCTGGTTCTTGCTTTTCTGCCTTGCTCAGATCCCACAGACCCACCCTCAACACTAAGAGGGGCGGGAGTTGCATGCGTTGCACATGGAAAGCAAACTCCAAGGGATGAGAGCTGGACCACGGGTTTACAGCTACACATGGCCACAATATTTTGTCAGGAAACAGCTTTTTTTCTTCATTTTGTTAGATTTCCTGAAAAGAAAGCAAACTTGATGGAAGCAACACAGGTAATTTTAACCATTTTTATGACTATGGAAATTCTTGCTTGATGCCGAGTATCAGAGGCTGCACAAAAGGCGAGTGAGGTCCTTGGCAGACACAGCTGTCACCTGAAACAGGCAGCAGCAACTTTTACAACTGCCTTTGCCTCTGATGTCTGCCATGAATCACCAGATGAGCCTTCAGTGGCTGATATTTAGCTGTGTTTTTAATTATTCTTCTTTTTAGTACTGGTGAAAGGTGCTGATCAGAAGTTCTGGAGATCTCTTCCTAAAAATGAGTCAAGAGACATCCTAAACTCCTCTCAATACTCTCGAGAATGAGACATTTCTGACTCTTCTTGGGTAAGCAGGGGAAGTACGGCTGCATCAGAAAGTGCTCTTTAAGTGCCACATACAATTACTTCCCTGGATTCTCTACAAAGACCAAGAGAAACTGGGACAGAGCTGACAATACCTGGCTCATTCCTTTCCATGTCCATGGTACAATAAATACAGGCCTGCTTGAAATATTGGTCTGAGAGTAGAAAGCAGGAAACACATGTTAGAGAGAACTTGTGTTACCTGGCAGGATAACACAGTGTGGATTCGAGGTGCTGGGACCACTTTGCCATGAGCAGTGGGAAAACTAAACCCTTCAGTACTTTGCTGTGCAATCTGCTGAGCCAAGAGCTTGCCTGTGCTGTTGTTCATTCTTGCCAGTATGTCTGGAAAGAGTTAAAACACCACTAACAGACTGACTAGTTCAAGGTTTTACACTATGTGAATTTACAGGCAGCAGCTGCAGTTTTTCTCTCAAAAAATTAAGTTATCCAAAGAACCCAGTTACATCCCTACACAACCAACCTGGCACTGCCACCATTGTATTCTGATGGTGAAGAAGAGGATTCCCAAATACCACCAAGTTCCTAAGCAAAAGGGACTCTTGGGAGGGGACACGCAGCGTTACGTCCCTTGGGTTGGCCTTGTCAGTCTCAGAACGTGAAGCTTCAATTTAATAATTACAGTCTTGTCAAGTGCTCATGTTTTTGGTTTTCAGTAGAAACAAGTGAGGGTCCTCTACAGCAACCCCATTTAGGGTTTTGGTGACTGTTGGATCCTACATTTTCTACACAACACGGACAAACGCCTACCATTAAAGGGCTGAGGAAAAGATGACTCTCCTAATCTTACCAAAAATATACTTGTTAAAGTGCCATCTGCAAGAGAACAAAACTGACACACTCAGCTCTTCATTTACATTGACAACAAGCACGAGAACATCTGTGAATTCCGTACATCAGACTCCTCCCCTCACCTGGTCTCTGGCAGGCTGTGATCTCCACTTCAGACTGAGGCAGCTTCTCATTGCACCACCAGGCAAAAATAGAGCTTTTTACTATTATCCAGAACATTCAGGAGAGTAATTACAGCTAAATTTTGAAAGGATCATTAACTTTGACTTATGAGAGGCAATGCCTCCCCCGTTAAGTACATTTCAAGGTTCCATAAGGAACAACCTGTATTATCAGTCTCCTTTCATATCATTTGAAACCACTGAGTTTTCTTTCTAAATAGATTGTCAAAGCACTCAAATCCTTGCCTTTTAAATTTCTGCAGACACAAGTACAATTCCCATAGATGCAAGCTATATAATAATTCCCATAGATGTGGCCCACATCATTTAGACAATTCATAGAGCTGACACACTACACATTAGTTCGACACCCAACTTGTTTGCTGCAGGTCTTCACCTCACTAACAAGTTTTAAATCTTCAAGATCTCCTGGCTGAGAGCCAACAGGTTGCCTACATAACAGCAGGAATCTGTGGAAAGCTCAGTTTAAACACAACATAACAACTAAACAATAGCTGAGTATCTTGAATTAATTGACTGGAGAAGTGATACAGAACTACTTAAGTCAGAGAGAAGTATTTCTGTCCCAGAAACTGGTCGGTACCAATAACAGCATGTGCTTTTCTGATTTGCTCACCTCACCCATAGTCACTCTACCCCTAATGTTACTTTCTACTAAAAAAATGTGAGGCATTTGCAAGCAGTTGTTCTGAATCCTCTGCTTGTGCAGTAAGCACTGAATAATAGAAATTAAATAAAGTATTTCTTTTCATAAACTTTTGGGAAAAATAATGCGTACGGGGGCTTTACACCTGACATAATTGAATGTTAAGCAGGTGAAATGTGATAAACTGGATATTCCAATTCACAGGCTCCAGTGACAAGTCTCAGGGTTTTGTTTTATCTTGCAGATGAACCTGGCCCACCAAGCAGAGCATTCCCTCCCTGTCATTGAGTCAGCAGCTGCTGGCAAAAGGGCACCAAACTGTCTCCCTTTGTTTTCTACATGGAAGTACCATTTGCACTACAGAACATCTCACCCATGAGGATTTTCATGTCTTTTCACTCATTAACCTTCCAAGTGACTTCTCTGAAGTTATTTTAAGTATTATTTCCCTGTGCCAAAACAGTCTCTAGTGATTTAAAATGTAATTTCATATGGAGAATGATAATGGATTATGCCCAAAGCAATATACCGTAGATCCAGAAGGTATCCCAACTGGCTAAACAAACAGGATATAGGCTTTATTTAGAATCCACTGGAGCCTCCAAGATTCCTTCACTTGCCTTTGATGCATTTGGAATAAGCACCCAATTCCATAAATAGACTTCAAGCAGTTTTATGGATGGAAGAATTGACACTGGATCCTCTTCTGGTCTGTAACAGGATTGTTTTCCAACAGAAGCAGAAACCACCTGGCTATTCAGACTGTGAGTCCCTTTATACAAGCTCTCTTATCATCATTTTAGTGTAACACATGGTATTCCTCTAGGAATAACTGCCTTTGCCATTTAGTGTAGTCTGTGGAGTCTTTTAGTGACTTCAACTAAATTATCTTATCTCTGTTTTAAAACACAATGCAATTATAAAAGATGCATTTTTCCGCTAAGCAAGAGAAGCATTCATCTTTGACTTGTGCCATCTATACAGGAATAAACTCTGAAGCAGAAAGGGGACACAAAGTATTAACATTGTAGGCAGTTCCCTCTTAGTAATACAGCATGTTTTGCTTACCATTTGTGAATAAACAGTGCATGATAAGCCTATGATGTATTTCAGATGAGTCCTAAAGCTGTGAATGCCATTAGATGCTCCTGCTAGGAAAATCCCAACTTTCACTTCATTCTGCAGAAGTATTTCCAGTTTCAGATGAAGTGCTGTTGTAAAAAGTGGTAATTAATTGTTTGGCTAATTCTGCTCTGACATCTAGATAAAGCCTGTCTGTGGAACACATTACTCCCAGCACTGCTGCTAATAAAAAAAATTGACTTTCAAGTCAAATCAAGCTTTGTCAGAAATCCCACAACTGAACACCGAGTGTCATTGACAAAACATCAGCTTGAACAGTGTTAAGAGTCTCTTGGTTCTCTGCTATCAAAAGGAGTGATGGAATAAAGTTGTCCCTAATGAATTCCTATCAAATTCCTGAGGCAATGCTTTTCTGAGCTCCATGGTGAGAAGCAGCCTGCAGAATAGCATTTCTCAACGTCCAGAATGACAAAACTCTGCAGATTCTGTTCTGTATTTGACAGTGTTCTCAGTGTCAGCTTCACTGTTCCATAGCAATTGCTTTCCCAACTTGCCTTTCCTACATAAACTGACAAGATCCAAGTTTGCCAGTGTCCTCCTATTTATAAACTGCCTCCAGTTGCAGGTGAATACTCATTAGGTGGAAAGAATTTTGATGGTTTCTGACATTTACATGGAAACTGGGCTGCACACCCTTCCAGATCAGCTCTGGCTGTTGTACCTTCACTGGAGAGCACTGCAGGGCTTTCAGCCCAGGACTGGTGCTACAGTAAGACTTTGAAGATTTTTACCTTGCCTAATCCACTTAGCTTTCATTGAGAAGTATTGTTGTAGTGATCCACTATTCCAAATAGAAGCCCTCTCGCACATCCCCAAAAGTCAGGAGGATGACAAGTGCCAAACCTTGGCCTCAATGGCACAGTTTCTTTACTTCTAAATCCACCTTTGTGCATCACATTAGGGAATAATTTCTTTCAGAGAAAACAGCTTTCTTTTGGATAACAGACCAGCTTTTCTGACTTGTCTCGCTATTTCAACAAGACCTGACAGTACAAAGCAAATACACTTCACAAAAAGATTGCTTTGCACTCCTTTCAAGACCTCCCAGCAACACAGGCCAAACACAAGGAAGCTGCAAGGTACAGACTAACCACAAAATCTTGCTCATATTATTTGCCAATCAAGCAAGCTACAAAGTGTGAAACCATTTTATTTTGGTTTAGATAGTAAGTCTTCAGAGGGGAAATCATTTGATTGGAAGTGTCAATCCCAAGTCCATTACAAATACATTTTTTCAGGAGTTGTTTACCTCCTGGGAGCTCACATCATGCATGAATCTTCTTTCTGCAACCTATCACTGCTCTGTTTGCTAACACGACTGCAGGATACACACAAACTCAGAATTTAAAAATAAGACCTACCATAGTAACAACTGCCTTGAGCATCAGAAAAGTGTAAAGAAATTGTGCAACAAGTACTTGTACTTCACAGCACCAGAAAATTCTGCCCAGGTCACCAGGTACAGGGAGCCAAGGCAACAGTTAATTCTGGCAGGCCTTTACTGCCAGGGAGCCTGCAGTGTTACTGTGGTTTGTATCCATGAACAGGTCCTGCTTTGGACATATGGAAGTGGATCACATATCAAAAGTAAGAATTAGGGAGAAAAACCTTACTCAATAGAAAGTTAGCCTAATATATAAAAAACATACAAACGTTTAAACAGTTTAGAGGCAGCAACAACAGGAATGATAAAGATTCCTGCCAAGGTGGCTGTTAATGTCTTTTTCCCCCCACCTTGTTTTGCACCTGCATCTTTTAAACTGGTTGATGTGCTGCCTCACCTGGCTGACAAACACATGGACATACGCAGCAACTTAAAAGCCTGCAAGCTTATTAATACAGTCAACAAACAAATATACAGAACTTTTACTGAGGGAAGAAGAATTCAACAAGAAAACCAGAACCCAGAAGGTCCAAGAGGCTCAGCACGTCTCCGCATTTCAGAGTCTTGAGAGACAGGAGACACCTGCCATCGATTCTTGTAACAGTTTCTTGTAACAGTAGATGCAAAGCAACAACAGATACTGGCCACTTGACTGGTGGTATTCTTACTTGAGAGGGGAGGGGAATGACACAGCCCTGCCTCACTGTGCATGAAGCAGCAGAGTTAGACTCTGAGGATCTCCAGGCAGTTGTTGTAGCAGATGGCTATCCAGTCTGGCTGGGTGGATGCCCACTGTACATTGTTGATCTCTCCCTCTGCTGTGTAGGCCAGGATCGGGTCCTCAATGGCACGAGGCATTTGCTGGATGTCCCAGATGAGAGCCTGGTGATCATCCGCTGCACAGGGACAGGAAATGCAAGTACAATCAGAGGATAACAACATCTCCAGACGTGCCTACTAACAGACCTAGAGCCCAAGCAGCCAGGTAAGATAGGGCTGTTCAAGTCCTGCTCTGTGTCCAAGCCAGACAGGACAGCACAATTCTGCTCCAACAAAACAAACTTGGATTGTTATACATTTTCCGGGACAGAACTAATAAACAAATGACCTGTTGAACTTGTAACAGTTGAAAACATTTAAGAACTGGATTGCAAGAAGGCTAAGGAGCATTAAAACAACAGCTTAGCAAGAGCAGATGCACAGTTTGGGAAGTGGGTTCACTGCTTCCACAAAATAAGCTCTAGTAGGTGCCTACTTCCATAAAGATTTTAGGGAAGTCATTAATAAAGGGTTTCTAAACTGCAAGTATTCTTTAGCAAAGGACAGGCAGAGAACTGCATAAACTTTTGGTGGAGAGAATTTTGCAAATGCAGCAAAAGACTGAGATTCCCAGTAAGATCTCACTTACCTGCTGTACAGATGTGGCAGGAAGAGTGAGGTGCCCAAGCAATTCCATTTACACACGCTCTGTGGTTGTTCAGCCTGGCAACAGGGGTGCAGGGAACTCTGACATCTAGAATCACAACCTTCAGAAACAAAAACCAGCTACATTAATAAATTGCATTTTAAAATTTAATTTCTTCAAAATACTAAAGATTTTGAGGTAAGGCTATAAATATGGCTCTTTCCTAAAGGATGCATTTGGCAAGCAAACCTTGGTCCCAAAGAATAGCTGGTCAGTGTGTCAAGTGTCTCAAAAGAACCCAGACCTCACAGGAGGCTTGTGAGTTAGGCCACCATGGCAAACAAATTCTGCTTCCCTGAAGCAGCCCAGATGACAAACTAAAACAGGACTGGGAAAGAACAAGGTGACTAAAACACCTGCAGCTAAGATTTTATGTGAAAATTATTGCTCAGCTGCTCACAGACTTCTCTTAAAAATCAGCTGAAATAGATATGAGCCATAAAGCTCAAGTTTATAATGCCAAAGTCACTTATTTAACTCCTTAGTGCACTAAGAACTGGGCCTTAATCATACCCCAGGCACTGACACTGCCCCCTTACCTTAAATAACCGACTGTAAATTAGCATCAAGCCACCTCCCCCAGAAAACCACCATCGGCAACCACAGGAGATGATCTGCTGCCTTACCTCCATCCCATCCATGGCCATTGTAGCAAGATAGTTGGGATCCTGCTTATTCCAGCAGAGACGCAGCAGCGGGTGGTGCTGTGGGTCCTCGTAGATGATGGTGCTGTGCTCCAGGTGACGGAGGTCGAACATCCTCACGGAGCCGTCGGCGCCCACCGAGGCAAACATGTCCCGGCCGCCACCCGCGCGGCTGAAGGCGATGTCGTAAACCTGCACCCAGCCCCGGGGAAATGCAGCTCAGGCAGGGACAGCACAGAGAACTGTGACACACTCTCTCAAATACTTCACGTTGCCTGCAAATTTTTAGTTATTACACTTGCCAAAAGGAGGAAAAATATGTTTATGTAATTATAGTATCACTCACTCAAACTAAAATGTAGCCATTTCCCAGACTTGGGGGGTTTTTATATTAATTGTTGAAAGGTAAAATGTTAAACTGAAAGAATTTTGCAGTTGTTTTCAAGTCTAATTTGATGTTTTACCTCATTTTCTTACAATATTCTTGGGCACAATCTGGTAAAACAAGCATGTTCTTAAGTCCAGAGTCTATGATGAATAAAAAGAATAATTTTGATAGCCAACGGTATTTAGGTATTCAAAACTGTATATAATCTTAGAAGAACTGTATATAATCTTAGATAAATGATCTTTGTGAATCATTAGATTGTTCAAGAAAAAAAGGAGGAGAATGAAAAAGTTCTGTTCCTTTTCTACTGCTTAAAAAAGATGCAAAGTAAACAATCAAAAACCCACATCACCTCTTTGTCATGTGCAATAAGCTGGGTCTTCACATGGCCAGAGACCAAATTTACTCTTCCCAGAACCTGTCCTGTCTCCAGACCCCAAATAGTGCAGGTTGTGTCAATGCTAGAGGTACCTGAAACAAAACCACTTCTATTAACAAAATTTATATTGTCACAAATGATTTAATCACTTCCTGGATTAATGTAACATCCCCCAACATCTACAGACCAAAATAGTCATGAGAACAGCATAGAATTAAAATGAAGACTGTCAAACAGCCAACAGTCTTCCATGCATTTAAATGACTCAAACCTTTTAGCTGCAGAAATAACCTTCCACACAGGAATAAAGTGTAAATAGCTCATGTCTGCCTCAATCTATTCAGAAGCCTGATGCAACTCTGAGATCAACTTTCCCATCCAGTACGTCTCTTGTGCACACCAAACCCCAAATTCAATCAGTGTTGTGATGGCGTGTTATTATTAATTGATTGTTTCTGTGGACTGAAGGTGGGGTTAGCAGTAAAGCTCTTAAGAGATGAGAGATGTAACACACAAAAAAATAAATCATGTAGTAAATAATTACTAAGACATATTATCACTGTTAATCTCTGGGCAAATCCCCCTGACATAAATGGCTGTTCTCTTCTGGGAAACAAACCTCTGGATCAGTCATCTTGGATTCACAATTTGTCCCGCAGGCTATAATTAAACCTTAAGCATTCAGCCCCCTCCTCCAACTGAATTGAGGGCTTCTGGCTCTCCTCCTGCTGCTGAAATGGCTTTACAAAAGCTTTCTATCCACTCCAGAACACCCTGAAATAAGCCACAGAGTTGATGCACATCCTTACGTAGCACTGCAACAACAGCTCACTAGCCCTGGAGGCTAAGACTCCCTATCCCCAAATGTCCCTAGTCCAACCTGAGAGATCCATTCTGCACTGGACACCTTCCAATGGAAAAAAAGGTCTCCATGAGATGATTATTTTTATTTTTTTACCTAAGACAATGACAGTTTCTGTGATGCAGCAGTTTGTGGTTAATTATCACATTAACCAGCGGACATGCAGTGACACAGTAGCAGTCACAGCCCGGGTTTCATCAGACTAAATTCAGAAGTGTGCCAAACATGCAGCATTTTGTCAGTCTCACCTAAAAGGTAAGGATCCACTTCATTCCAGTCAAATGATGTCAGTGGAGCACAGAAATCCGAGTTCTTGTTGTTGTTCAGCAAACATTCCAGCCGGGTCTCGGTTTCACCCACCTTTAGAGAAAATGAAACATCTGACTTAAATAGCAACATCACCTGACTTGCTCCACTGGCACAAAACATGAGGAGTTAACCCCAGGTTTCTTTCCTCTCAGCTTTACATCCTTAGGCTCTGGAAAACACAATCACCATTTCCATCTTCAATAAGCTGATTAAAAGAGCAACTACCAGGATAATTCTGCTTCTCCTATAGTGCTTGTATTTAGTCACATTATTGCAGTGAAGAAAATCTCATCTCGAGTGCAAAGGAGATCAATATGTAACACAATTCCTGTCATGGTTCATTTTTTCCTAGGCAGGATTTACTTACTCTCCACACTCGCAGATAGTCACCGCTGGTGGCCAACAGGTCTGGGTAGACTCCCTTGGTGTCTGGGATCCACATCAGCTTTGTGGTAGGGTAGGGGTGATCAAAGGTGTTCCTGCAAATGAATTCTGAGCTCTCTTCATCCAAACCAACAAGCTGCACCTGTGAGAAACCATATTTAAAAGAAAGCATTTTATCAAAATACTGATTTCTAATGACAGCATTAAGACTGAGTGTGTTTCAGGACACCTTCTGTCACCTCAAGGACAATACAAAAGGACCATCATGTCAATGAAATGAGAAATCGTTAAAGCTTTGCTGGGGCATGTAAGTAAAGTGAAGTATCCATAATCACCACAGTGCTTTGCTTTGAAGAGATGATCCCAAACGAACTGAAAACCAATCCTAAAGGATTAAAGACCACCCTTCTCTTTTCCACATTGCAAAGCCCAGTTTAAATCACAGACTTAAACTGTACAAACATTATTCCAACTCATCCTTAAGTGAGCTGATGCTGACAATGTCATCTTCAGAGAGCAAAACAAGCTGTAGTTTGCACAAGTAAAGTGCGTTTCATGGAATTCTTGGCCCTAACGCTGTAGATTGTGATGGATCATGTCAGGTAGCTGGCAAACTGTTTTCAGCACCACGTGACCTAAAATATTCTGTCACAAGTGCGTGAAATTAAGACTCATAGATCAATCACATCAGAGAGTCAGAAAGTAAAACAGAATTCAAACGTAAAAAAATATATTGGGAAGCTAAAATAGGTATGTAATTATTCAAATGTTTGGTGTGAAAAAACCAAGAACGCAGGTCTGCTGAAAGATTCCAGGTAACTGAGTTCCAAATTAGTACTTTTGCACAGTGATGTGTCGGAGAGAAGGGCTAAACTTGCCCTGTTGTAAGAGTGATGCAAAACAAAGCAAACAAGAAACTATCTCCACACAGCCTGGTCATGACAACACCTGAAGTAATGCTTGAAGTCCCAGACATGATGTTATTAGAAAAATATTGACATGTCAGAAAGTGTTCAGAGAACAAAAGGTGCTGGGAGAACTTGTTTAACCTGCAGTGACTACAGGACCCAAACAGGATGAAAGTCCCACTGTGTGAAATGCTACTCAAACACAAACATTATGGGGACAACTCACTACAATTAGTTTGTAAGCTGTTCACAGTAGGAACTTCCTAGTACTTTCCACACAGCAGATTCCTCCTGGGAACAGTGGCTTAATAGACTTGTTCTAAGATATTTACCTGGAAAGTCCTAAATATCCTGGGATAAGCAACTTGGCAATAAATGACACATTTCAACTAGATGGGAAATCTATCGTATTTTTTTCCCACATAACAGAAAACCAACACATGCTTCAGTGGATCTTAAAGTCTCATACTTGCAGTTTTATGAGCTCATTTAGAGATGCTCTTTAATGCAAACCTTGCCCCCACTGCAATGAGAAGCTCCATCCTTTCCACCCCATAACAAATACTAAAAGATGCAGCCAAGTATGCTTCCAAAACCTGAAACACAGCCTGCCTTGCCCTCTCTTTATTACAACTATTCCTTATTATCCTTCACACTCTAGTATAAATCAGTCAAAAATCTCCCAGTCTTCTGAAGTGATTGACAAATAGCTTTCTAACTCCTTCAGGGATCAGAATAAGCGGATTTTACAAAGGAAGCAAATTGTCCTTGGTGATAGAAAATCTTGTGGCAAGGTCAGGATCAGAAGACAAATGACCTCTAATCATTTCTCCTTTGCTTATACTGTTCTCAGCTCAACATGAGTGTATTAAGCCTGCACAAAGCAATCAACATCCTCATCATCAGAAACAAACCTCAAACAGGAAAGGACCCCCTTTCACTGGTGTTCATGTAAATATTACTGCATTGCATGGTCATGTTTAACCCCTCCTCAGAACTAAAGATAAAGCAATTCAGCAACCAAGTACCTCTGATCTCTGACATTTTTAGGTGCAGGCCAGGTTAGAGAACAGAAACTGTATTATCAACACCAGAGTTCCTGCAACTGCTGCAGCTCAGGTGCCTGCACAGGCTGGCAGAGCCAGTGCTAAGTCCGAGCAGGAGGCACTGCTCTGCCCAGAGACTGGAGAAGGAATAATGCCTGAGAAGCTCTATTCTTTCCAAGCTCAGCATAGTCAAATCTGTAACTCTTCTCTTTGGACTTGATCATATACAGTGATTACAGGAACCTTCTACTCATCCTCTTTTGCAGGCTGAACATGAGGAGATGGAACATGAAATTATTTCCAGGATGATTATTATATTAGAGCCCTACCTCGCCCCTCTGCAAGTGAGGCAATATTTGCTGCTGCACGAAGGAGTGCCTGAGGTCCAGCCCAAGTAAGACTGAGGTCATGCGTATGGGAAAGTACCTGTCAGTCTGGACACAATTTGAACCATTCTACATCTCCCTGTAAGTCCTTCCAGCAAGAAAACAAGGATCAGTGTGTTCAATCTCAACTAGTTTTGCGATTATGCCATGACAGTAGCTAGAAATGCTAAATATTTATTTGTTTCCCCAACACTTCAAGCTATACTAAAGTTAGATGTGGATTTTCCTATCATAATCCAAGCCTTTATCAACATAAACCTTAATTGCAACAGTGCATGTCAGTAAGGAAGTGCCTTTAACCAGCATTCCTTAACTTCTAAAAAAATCATGTCTCCAACATGATCTAAAAGAATCAGACACAGAACCAAACAATGCAGAAATTTGTAAGTTTCTTTTTCTTACATGGTTTGAGGAACAGTGAAGTAAGTTCACAGTACTTTAAAACGCCCCCAAACTACAACCCTTTAATCTAACGAGTAACTACCAAGAACAACATTTCACAATTATTTTAGGGTCATGTACAATCAGAAAGATGTCACTGCACCAATTAATCTTCAACATGCAATCAATTTTCCTTTGCAATGCTAAATCTTACGGAACAAATGACCTTCTGGTAAAATAACCCCCCTGAACAATCTCTGGTCCAAGGCACTGCTCGGGAGGAGGTGGAAATCTGGGAAGCACCTGGTCAGAACCTGTCCTCCCTGCAGTCACAGGAGTGAGCTGTGTACGGAACAGCCTCTACTGTCTCCTAAACTGGACGCCAGTTTTGTCTTGCAGATAGATCCCAAAATCAGCCTTTCCTGGTGTTTCCCACCGATCACTCATCATTCATGAAGCCAGAGTCAGGAGTATGTGGAGCCTCTTAAACAGTGAGATCTATGAACACTCCGTTCCCTCTCATCATGCCACTGATCCATAAGGGATTACAAAGGCTGATTGCCACTTCTTAATCCAAGAAGTTCAGGAAACACCACCTCAGATTATTTAATTCTTCCAACCTGAGCAAGGCATCTCTCTTCTTATATCAGTGATTTGATCAGTGAAAGTGTACAAGCTGAAACAAAACTTTGGTCTTGGTAACCAGCTTCAGTCTGTGTCATACAAGACGTTAGTAAGAGCTGACAGGGTTAGAGGTGTCTGGGAAGTGGGGATCACAGTCAATTAGGGGCTGGCAGGCAAGAGCTGTGAGTTCCCCATGAAAGAGAGGTGTAAACAGCCAGTTCATGTAACCCGTGAGTACTTCAAATGCTGGTAATTACTACAGAAGTAAGACAAATGAGACTAAAATCTCCCACTCTTTCCTCTTTAATCCCTCTCCATGAGCACTTCTGCAGCAAACATTTGGACATTAAGTCTCCTTAAAAGAAACCCTAAGCAAGAAGAGCAATAAGGAAAAGGTACATTCACTTATTTGATTGGACTTTAAGCAAAGTAGACTATTCCAGACTACTTTTGTTAGCACAGAAGAAAGCCAGTTATTTGGAAAAAACATTGCAATATCAGGAACAGAAATGTTACTGGGACCTTGTCAGAAACCTCTAAAGAGGGGAGTAAAAAGATGGTGAGTGCAAAGAAAAAGCCAAAATGAAAATCAGCTTTCGTTATCCTTTTAATTAGTGCCAACTGTACCTATAAGTGTGTTTTGATGTCAGAAGATGCAATATAAAACATCTCAACCATGAAGGGCAAATTATATGCAGAAGGACAAAACTTCACGCATACTCTGTAAAAAATCTTACATTTCTGTTAACTCCAGAAGTCAGGCTACAAACCCCACTGCTCTAAGCCCTTTGCAACACAAAGTCTTGGGCTATTTAAATGTGAGCTTCTGTCATTTCCTTTTGTTCCTTTAGTGAGACCATGTACACAGAGAGGAGCTGGAGCTGGAAGAGTTTATAACTAGTGTGCAGGTAGCACAGTCTTACAATTCCTGCCCAAGAGTTCCAAATCTGGAGAATGAAACTGTCCCCTGAATATTTCACCACCCTCTAAAGGTCTCAGCACAGCTGTGAGAGCCATAATAAGGCACCACAGAGACAGCGCAGATGAAACACCACTCCCAGGAGTGTTCTGGTCCCCAAAGTAAAGGAGACAACATCAATACTCTGAGCAATAACAACACTTGTAATTAGCCAAGACAGCTCTCTGTTAACTGTCTTCCTACAAAAAGCACCAAATAAGAAAACAAAAATAGAACAAAAAAATCACTCTGGAATATCAGAGACACAGCAAAGCAAAGGTTATGTTTCACTGCATTTATTGTACAGGTTTAATTTTTAATCATACGTCATCTTTATTTCTATAGCAACAGCATCCAGGCTTTTCTCATCATCATGAAATTAGTTTCCAGCTCTTCACACCACACAGACCTTACAGCATGTGGTGCTCACATGGACCAAAGTCAACAGAATCGTTATTCCTGGAGCTCAGAGGTCAAGAGAAGCCCTGGGGAATATTTACAGAGAGTGATAATTTACATAGTCCTACACAATTTCTGCCTGCAACAACTGTGAGTGTAAAGAGTAGAAGAGAGGGGTTAACTCAGTGGCTTTACACTTGAAGCTTGAGCTGAACAGCTCATGATGGTACTGACAGCAACCCCAGGGAATGCTCCAAATCCAATTTGAGGATTGACCAAGAGGTAAAGGCAGCATAAATGTATAGTCCCTTATTAAGCAATTGTGCCACCTATAAACAACAACTGTTTACAGGTTTCCTTTTTTACCTTCTCAGAGTACAGACTACAGAAATGTTTTCATGCTGGCCTTTAAACAAATTGAAAGTTTTAAAGCTCAGGCCCTGCCTGTCCCCAGCAGCACTCCCAGAACCACAACGCTCACCAGGAAAAGCAGACAACTCACATACAGAGCTCACACTGCCTGAACTACAACGTGTTCAGCAAAGCACCGTGTCTAGCATAGCTGCAAGGGCAATGAATGAACCACTCTAAGAGATGTCACCCCTGCCACTCCCTGTCATCACACCCTATCCTCAAGACCAACTTTCTGACAATATTTTCCACAATCTCCATTAAACACCTTGACAAGGCTACAAAGCTACATGCTATAACACACCAAACTCTAGTGGCAAAGCTTCAGTTTCACAGAAATTTCAGGATGCTCTATAACTTCATCCATTTCCTCACCTCACTTCAATTTCTATGAATTCATTACACCAGACTAGCACCTTGAAGTCTGTTCAGAAGTGACTGCACGTGTGTCACGAGAGATGAACATAGTCTCTATTACCTGTGTGAGGTTCCCCACTTACACTTGGCAGGGAAGCACTGAAGATACAATCTCATGCCTCATTACACCCTTGTTCTCAGGGAAAAGTACTGAGGAATCACTGAAAGTGGCTTATGTACTTATGAAAAGAGTTATCACACAGAAGTCCTCCACAGCACGGAAATATAATGAGAACAGCACACTTCCAACACAGTCTCAGACACCCTATACATCACAGAATCATAGAATTGTCAGGGTTGGAAGAGACCTCTGGAGATCATCCAGTCCAACTCCCCCTTCCTGGCAGGGTCACCTGAAGCAGGTGATACAGGAACATGTCCAGGTGGGTTTGGAATGTCTCCAGAGATGGAG
Organism: Atrichornis clamosus; assembly: GCA_013400975.1. Taxonomy (NCBI): domain Eukaryota; kingdom Metazoa; phylum Chordata; class Aves; order Passeriformes; family Menuridae; genus Atrichornis; species Atrichornis clamosus. Next base: position 21,286 of record WBMZ01000377.1, read on the forward strand.
ACTCTTTACATATATATATGTATATGTATGTATGTATATATGCACAAATTTTAGTCCCAGCCGTGAACTTTCCTTTATATTGATCAAAAAGCCAGATATGCCCAAGTCAGCAGACTTTCTTCGATTTCCATAGCAGCAGCATCCAGACTCGTCTCATCCTCGTACCTTTAGTTTCCAGCTCTTTACACTACAGAGATCTCACAGCATGTGGTGCTTATATGACTGAAGTCAACACAATCGTTATTCCCGGAGCTCAGAGGTCACGAGAAGCCCTGCAGCAGCAGCGTTATCCCAAAACCAGCAGCAAGCAGGGCTCTTAGCACCACAGCCCCGCAGTGTACCACCAACTTGGGGCTCGCTGAAAGGAGCCCAGCCTGGGTCTGGTCCAGCGCCTGCTCTTCGCGGGGCACCTGATGGCTCTGCACAGCTCCAGGCGCCCCGGGCAGGGCGGACAGACGCCTCCCGCCCATCCCAACCCCGGGATGAGAACGGTAAACCCCTGCTCTGCCCCAGCTCGTGCCTATCGCTGCCCACCTTGTTGTTGTACTCCTCCACGAAGCTCCCTAGCGCCAGGCGGAACCGCTTGTCGGGCCGGACGCTCCAGTTCATGGCGTACACGGTCCAGGGCGCCTCATATTTGTAGATCTCCTTCCGCTTCCCGTGCAGCGACATGGCTCAGCCGTGGGGGCCGCGGGCCTGGCCCAGTGGGGCAGCGAGGGGACCCGGCTGGAGCGAGCGGGAAGGTGGGGCGGGCCGGGGGGAGGCTCAGCGAGACCCCCGGGCCGGGGAGCGGGGGAGGCTCGGCACGGCCCCCGGAGTGTCAGGGAGAGAAGGAGGCTCGGCTCGGCCCCCGGGGCGGCGGGGAAGGCTCGGCTCCCCGAGCGGCGGCTGGGGACAGGGAGGCCGCGGCTTGGCCCCCGGTCCCGGCCCAGACCCGGCGGCGGCGGCGGCGCTAAGGCCGTTTGGGACTCGGCCCCTCACACAACGGGAACGGAAGCCACGCGGGGAGCCCCGCCCGCTGCGCTCGGGTTGGATGCCTTGCCTGTCATTTAGAGTACCCAGCGTCTATTGGGTAGTCTGCCTGTCCGTTTGGCCCGATTCGGTTTTCTATTGGTTTTTTTGCCCTTCATTCCAAGCGGGCGCTCACGCTTTGGCTGGGGTAACCTACGGCTGCTATTGGCCCCGCCCTAGAGGGCGGGAGCGCTCGTTTTCGACATCTTATTGGCTATTCGGGGTCGCAGTGACTAGAGGCGGGACCTTGAGTCCTTATCGATGATCGATTGGCTGAAAGTGATGTCAGTCACGCCAGTCCGAGGCGGGCGGGGACACTTCAGGCACACGATGATGCCGGGAGTTCGAGTCCCGCCTTCGCTGAGTGCCGGACGGGTCCAGGCTTGTTTCTAATAAACAGGAGCTTAATTATGCAGTTTATTTTTGGAAGCAGCACTGGCGTGTGCCCGGCTCCTTAGTGGGGGTAGGGGCGCAGTTGGGCATCGGCTCTCTAGGGAGCTCCTTGCTGTGCTCAGCATCCCGCTTGAGCAGGGGAGAGGCTGATTTAATCCCCTGCTGGGGGCGAGGGGTCCGTCCGGGATCCGTGATGGGTGACCCTGGGTCCAGCCCCCGTGAAAGACCAGTCCCACCCGAGCAGGTGCCGTGCCCGCTCAGCGGGAGGTGCGGGAACGGCTTTGCGCTCCTTGAACTCCCACTCGCTGCAAGGACTGTTGGTGTGAGCTTTGCCCGAGGTGTGTTTGTGAGATAATTTCTCTTACACAGCTCCCCAGGGTTGTAGAAAAGCTTTTTCAAATTAATGCAGAGCCTCAACTGGATCCTATTGGGAAGGGCTTGCTCGGCAAAGCCCCCCCTAGGCTCCATCCCTCACCTGGCTGCACATGGGCTCCGTCAGCCCCCACACTCCCTGGATGAAGCAACTGGGGTTTGACCACAGCCTTTTCGGGGATCTTTGAAGATGCCAGGGATGAATTCAGGGATGCTCCCAATGATCACAGCTGTAATTCACATTAGGTGCCAAAAACATCTTTATTAGCAAAGTGTGCACTAAAACTCCAGAGAAAGAGATGCTCACAGTTTTACTACTCTCAAAGGGAGCTTGATACATTACTTGAGCTGGCGGCCTAGGACTGTCACAGCATCTACCCGAGCAGCGAGGCAGCAGTGCTACGTGGGCTTCTCGTATGGGAATACTGTGGGAGCCTGCTGGGAGCAGGGACGGGCAGGAGGAAGCACCTATTGAACCTTTATCAAAAGAGAGAAGCTGGAAGGGAGGGCTGGACACGAGGTGTCTGGGGCTTTTCAACTTTCTGGGATTGTGCTTTCGAGTTTTGTGCTTTATGCCCAGGCCGGTGACCAGTTGGATTTACCTGGGGAGTTGTGGGATGTGTATTGGGGCTTGCAAGGCATGATCAGCCTTACTGGAGAAGTCAGTGCCCTGGGACTTCTGCTGGAGCAGGCTGAGGTGGCAGGAGTTGTTGGCCCTTTGTTTCTCAGTGGCAGTCAAGTAGGACAAGCTTGGCTGTCCTTGTTCTGGGTTTCCCACCTGCAGCTCTCCCTGGACCACACCGTGGAGATCTCCCCCTCCTCCTCTGGTGACCACCCGTTCTGTACCGCCCGCGGGATCTGCTGGGCTGAGCCTTGTACCAACACAATGGTCCCTGCTCCAGAGAGCTCCCAGCACAGCCATGGATTTGCTCTCCTGCAGTCGCTGTGGCTCATGCCCTTCTCGGGAGGAAAGCCTTGGCAAGGAGGAGGGGGTGGGAACTGCGTGGCCTAACCAGCTCGATGGTGGCTGTAAGAACTGTTGTGGGTTCACTCTAATGTGCAAATGAAATCTACTCTATGGGAACCGCTGGAAAACGTTGACCTTGGAAGCCAGCCACTCTATGCTTCCTGTCACGGTGGCAGAAGACAGCTACAAATTATACCCCTGAGCCAATGGCATTGTCCAATGTCTTACCCTTGCAGTCAAAATCAACATCAACTGACCAGGCTTGCAGTTGAGGTTCCTCTTGACTCGCTCCTCAGCCCCCACATCTCTAACTTCCAGGAATCACTGGGTCGGAGAGGTGTCTCTGAATGTCCTGGTGCTCGGAAGATGCCTCCAAGTGCTCAGGGAGGGAAGGGAAACGAGAGCCTCGCAAGAGTCCCTGGGTATTTGGTGCTCTTTGGTGGGGGGGCTCTGGGTTTGGGAGAGGTGGGGAGTGGTGCTCCTGTTCGGAGTAGACTGTCATGGTTTTGTCAGATGACACAGAGAGGTGCATCCCGCTTGACAAGGAGTCCCTGGATTTCAAGTGGAACTTTTCTACCTCCGTGTAGCTCGGGCTCTGGTTGGAAAGGAGGAATCACATACGTTATGGTAAAAGCAAAACAAAGTAGCCATGCTCTCTCCTTATCGGCCTTGGAGCCTCATCAGGCTCTGAGCCCCAAAATGTTATTTTTCACTTGAGGAAGCCTCAGAGCAGAGGAACCCACTCCATTCCCTACTGATGGGGCAATATGGCAGTGTTGAGTGTGCTGGTTGTGCCCCAAAATCAGCAATGCACTGGGCAGATCTGGTCCCAAGTCAAGACCCCTGGGCTTTGCTGGGACCCACGAGTGTTTGGCTGCGCTTTGCCTGGAGGGAACTCAGGATTGGGGCAGAAGGAGGCCGGGAGCTGCTGAGCCAGGAGGGGTGACCTTACCTGCTCCTGGGTTGCCGGCTCCTGGTCCTCCAGAGGTGCACAGGGGGTGAGCGGCTCCAGGCTCCGTGGGACAATGCCGTACATGGCCAGGTTGTGGGAGGATGGCGAGATGGGGCTGTACGCAGGTGGCACTTGCGACAGCTGGCGCTGCAGGAGCTGGAGGATTATATTAATGTCTGATGACATCCTGGTCTCCAGCCTGGGGACAGAGAAGCCCGGCGTTAGTGCAGAGCATCCTGCTGCATCCCGGGACCGCACAGGGGAGGCACTGGGGAGGAGGTGCCGGTCCTGCTGCCCCAGGGCACTGATGCTTCGCCTGCTGCTTGCTGAGGTTTTTAGAGAGCTTCAAACCAGCACTGCCACAGAGAGATCAATCCTGCCATCTCTCTCCTGCCACACTCAATCATCCTATGCCCAATTTTATGCAGAGCCAAACTGGGATCTGGAGTGGGGATTTGAAAAAAGCAAAAACTACCCTGGAGGGGGGAAAAAATTGCAATGGTTAGTTTTAATCTGGATCAATTCTCCAGGCCAGCTGCCTGCACTGGCAGATGGAGCAAGGCAGGTTGGTGCCAACCATTTCTAACTGACGAAGAGAAGGAAATGGAAAAGTAGAAGTCTCTTCCTTCTGCTTTGTCTTTGACTGAAGTGAGCAACTCTGGCAGGAGCAGGCACAGCCCCCCTTGCAGGACACAGTCACAGCATCACTTACAGAGGGGGGAGATCTGTCCCCTACTGCTGGGGATGGTGCATTGAAGAGACACCTAAACACAAGTGTATGGTAAAATGAGCTCATTTGCTCAAGCAAGAGGAAGCTTGTAACTCTTTGCAGCAGAAAGAGGTGGCCTGCAAAGGGCTCCGGTCATGTCGGTGGGTGGTTTCATGTCTGCAATTGCACCGAGTTTGGAAGCTGTGGCAAAGTGACAGATCCCAGAGGTGGTGACACATCCCGGGGCTGGTGGCACAGCAGCAGATGAGGGACTGGGCTGCAGCCAGGGTCAGGACTTGACCTTTGGGAAGCTGCTGCATTTGCAAAGTGCTCCCAGCCCCTCCCCAGGAATGCAGTGTCCCAGGGGTCAGGACGTGGCATTGCTGCACAGAGAGCCCACTGCAGCCATCTCTAGAAGCACAAGGTGATGGCCCAGAGTCTCGTAGGTCCACTCCAACCCTGCCCACCTGCTGAGCTGGGCCTGCAGGAGCTCCAGCCTGGACTCGATCTGCCCTGGTCTGTAGTCGCTGTGCAGGGGTGCGTCCCGTGAGCTGTGCACCAGCGAGATGTGCTGCAAAGGCTCTGTGTGGTGTGGCGGCCGCTGGTCCTCCCAGAAGGTGAACATGTTGGGAATATCCAGGGGAGTGGCTGGAAGGAGAGGAGACATCTCAGCACTTCTATCTTGCATCCTCCAGCCCCACTGGTATGGAGGTACTCCCAAGTCTGTCGACTGACATACATGGACAGCCATCACCAACACACATGGAGAGCCAGCACTGACATACCCGGTGTTCAGGGAGAGTCCACCGCCCTGACACCTGAGGGGTTATGGGGACCCATCACCCTGGCACCCAAGATGCTCATAGACAGTCCATCACACGGGCACCTAACACAACTATGGAAGGCATTTACCCCCTTGGAGCAGCCCCAAAGGGGTCCCTGGGTGCTGGCAGAAGCTGCAGGGCACAGGAGGGACAGAGCAGATCCAGATGGGGATAAAAGGCAGCAAAGACCCTTGGCCTTGGAGTGTGGCCCCCCCTCAAATCCACGTGAGCTGCTTGGATCTGCCCCAAGGCCAGGTCACCATGACCGAGCATCTCTCACCACCCTCCTGCCAGTTCTGGCTGCAGCCATGGGTACCTGTGTAGGACTGGCTGCTTTCTGCCACCTGCTTGCCGACCTCCATGTTGCCAGTGCTGGTGGTGATGAGGCTGAGCGAGGGAAGAGCAAAGTCATCCTTTTTGGGTGTGGGGAAGGGCTCAGCTTTCACAGGACTGCCAGTCTTGGCCTCATCGTCACTGGCCTGGGAGCAGGGAGAGGTGCTGCTGCCTAGGTCGTCCCACTGGTCCTTACTCAGCGGGTCCTGCGGGTTGGTGAGCTCGGAGTAGGTGTGATACTGCTCTGCATCAGAGATGCCCGTGTCTGGGTCTGTGGGACAGCACAACAGGTTAATCTGGGGAGTACCACACATGGAAAAGTCAGCCCTCATTCCCTCTAGGGTCCCTGTAGGGCTGGGGCATCCCAAGGGGAGGGAGGGATGGCAGTTTCGGTGCTTGCAGGATGGTCTGCAGGGACAGAGGCTCCAGCAAACTCTGCTTTGGGGCACCTGCCAGAGCAGTAATGAAGTGATGATCCTGCTCCCCAGCGCTGCAGGCCATGTGTGCCGGCGCCGTGGGACTCACCGGGCTTGTTGGGCTGGCAGAGGGAGTGCTTGCGTCGGCGAGCCCGGCGGTAGCTGCAGTCGTACTCCTCGCTGAGCGGAGAGCGGGGAACGCTGTCTGCCTGAGGGATCAGAGGGGCTGATCACCAGGGAGAGAGTGCCATGTCCCATCCTTGGAAACCAAGCCCATCTGTGGGTGCCATGTCCCATCCATGGATACCACAGCCCATTCATGGATGCCTTTTCCCATCCATGTGTGCCACGGCCCTATGTGTCATGGGGGCTACAGCCCATTCCACAGCCTCCTAGGGCTGGTCTCCAACTACCTCTGTCTCTACACCACTGCCCTGTTCCACCCAGTGCCTCCTAGACTGGTTTCAGAGCACAAGGGATCCTGAGGCTGTCCTTCTCTGAGACTGAGCTGAGGGTGTCAGGGCCATGGGGAGGGAATGAGCACACTGAGACGGGGAAGGATGTCCTGGAGTGGGACAGGACATAGAGGGAATTTGAATTTCTCTTCTACCTTACCAGGTCTCTGAAAAAATATGTCAGGAACGGACAAAGTTTAGACATACACTATAACAGTCAAACAGCACTGGCAAAAATGCTTCAAGCCTTTCAGGGATTGCAAACCTGATTATTTAAAAAGGAATTTTCAAAGGAAGCTGGTACCCAACTCAATGAAGCATTAGAATATTTCTTACTTCAGCAGCCTTAAAACACGCGTATGACCCATTTGCCCAGGCTGAAGCAGCCGTGTGGGTGATTTACAAGTGCTGCAGAGCAGAGTACCACTGGCATGGCTTATGGTGCCAACTTTTACAAGTGCTCAGGAACATGCAGTACACATGTTATGCTGGGTTGTGGAGGAATCATAACTACATGGAGAATGCCCTGGGAAATGTGGCTGTTGGCCAATCTACCACCAAAATGAGTGAGGGGCACCTGCTGACACCCTGGCTTCAGTCCTCGCACTTGCCAAATTTAAGGCATTGATCACATGCCTCCCTGGGGCACCTCTGGTACTCACATCTCGTAGGTTGAAGGTGATCTCTAAGTTGCTCCAGAAGTTGTCAGAGAAGGCTGGGTACATGTCCAAGACCTCCAGCAGGTCCTCGCGCTGGATCTTGTGCAAGTCGCAGTAGGTCAGGGCCCTCACGTCAGCGTTGGACTTCCCTGGGCGGGCGTAGAGGCTGATGGGCTCCCCAAAGATGTCATTCTTTCCTGTGTCAAGAGACAGCTCATTATGGAGAGGTGGGCACCACTCCTTATGGTACTGGACATAGCATGGCACATAGATGTACTGGACCAGCAGCCCTCACTTTGGGAATCATGAACAAGGGGATGCCCAGCAACCCTGACCCTGACTGTGTACGCTGGGGATGACACTGTGAAAGCCATCACTGATGGGGACAGCGAACCATGGCAGTGGGTCATCAGTGACGGCTGGGGACTGCTGAGGCATGCCCTGCTCTCCACACTCCCTTGTGTCCTCTCCCTGGCATCTCCCAGGAATCCTCCATGCCCTGTCCACCAGTGCAGGGACCCATCAGATGCTGAGGAAAAACTTTCCCTTCCCCAAGACGTGGGCAAGTCCTTCACCTCTCACCTGCAGCCTTTTGCCCACTGCTCACTGCCCATCACCCTTTGCCCCTCACCCACCACCCCTTGCCCTCACAGAAGGAAGAACTCTTCCACCTAAGATGGCCACCACAATGTCTTCCCGTAGGATCTCGATGGAACCCCGGGAGATGAAGTAGAGTGTGGTGAGCACATCTCCGTAGTGCACCAGGGTGTCTCCAGGCGGTGCGTGAGTCGTCTTGAACTTCATGGCCAGGGCACGCAGGCAGCCCTTGCTGGCTCCCCGGAAGGCTTTGCAGTTCTGCAGCAGCGTGCGGTTCAGGTGCAGGCAGATGTCGGCCTGCAAGCAGTCAGGGAAGCCCTTCAGCACCTGTGGAGAGCCAGGGAGAGATGCCATCATGCCACAGTGCCTGGGAAGGAACGCTGTGGCAGCACTGAGACGTTGCGTGACACAGTGCGACACAATGGGGCCAAACAGGGAGACCCTGTGCCCAGAAAGCCAAAGGTGCGGACATATTTCCATCCCTGGAAGTGTCCAAGGCCAGGTTGGATGGGGTTTGGAGCAACCTGGTCTAGGGGAAGGTGTCCCTGCCTGTGGCAGGGGGTGGGACTGGATGAGCTTTAAGGTCCTTTCCCACCCAAACCATCCTGGGATTCTATGATTTCTGTGATCGCCTGCCTGTCACTGGCTTTTGCTGCTTGTGGCTGTGGACAACACCACTCTGAAGCAATAAATAAAAATAACCAGATCAATCTATTTGTACTCGCTGGTGTCATAGCCCCTTTTTCATCTTTACACCCACTGATCTTGGCTGAATGAGAGCAGAAACTGGCACAAAGAGCACAAAATCCTTAATTAAACAGCACCTGTCTGAATGCCAAGAAACAGCAGCATGGGACAGTTGTGTGCAGCAACAGCTAAATATACCTGTGCAAATACCTCAAGTTGAACAAAAGCTGAATCTGAAGGTGAAATCAAGGTAAAACTTGCAATATGGAGAAACCTGCTGCCACCAATGACTCATGGTGCCAAGGTGAAATCCACCTGGCTTTGGGTTTGTTTTGGAGAGCAGCATATGGCCCCGGGGTCCTCCTCACTGTCCTCTCCGCTCACATCCCGCTGGTGGCCAAATCTGGAACAACCGTGCTGGGGCTGGTAAGCACGACTTGTTCCTGGCTCCATCACAATCTTCCAGGCTACCAGGAGTGCCTTGATTTCTCTGCTGGGAAATCAGGGGCAGATGAATTGATTGGGCTGTGGGGTGATTGATGAGATCACACCATGTCTCAGCAGCACCCCGCAGGAATCGCTATGAGCGGCGGCATGGCCAAGCCAGAAGTGCAGCTCTCACAGGGCATTTGTGAGCTGGGTTTGCACTAAGCCAGAAGAACCTGTGCTTGGTAGAGTGCCATGGCTTTGGTTCTCGTTATTGCCACCAATGTTCAGTATCTCCTCCCTAGGAGAGGTTTAACCTGAAGCTCTCCCAGCAGCAAGCCCCTGAATGCTGCCCAATTGTTTCATGTGGCTGCAGCAACTTTAGGGGAAGATGTCGACACAAGTCTGTATCCTGATGGTGCTCAGGATCAAATCTTAAGGAAAAAAGAAGCATGAACTGGGAATGAGTAGGATGATGACCTGCCTGGGGCCAAGAGACCGGGAATACCAGGTCCCATGTCTCTTGACTCATCCTTTCTCATTCCTCTGCCTTGCTGCTGGCCGAGCCAGCACATTTGTGCACTGAATCCTGTGGCTGTGAGTCTTGGTCTTAGCCCAGGACTCCTTGGCCAAGCCCCCTCCTCATCCCCGTGGAGCCCCGGCGCCGTCGGCATCAGCCTTCCCGCCAGGCTTGGAGACACGGCGCCTCTCCAGCACAGCTCCGCCATTGATCCCCCTTTGCTAACAAACAGCTGCCTCTCTGGGCTCTAATTAAAATGGATCGAGGTTTATTTAAATGCCCTCCTTTCCCTGCTGCGAGAGCAGGATGCACTTTGCTTAGCAACCGGCGGTGTGGAGAGGAGCTGGATCGATACCTGCTCCACAGCTCTGTGACACTGACAGACATCAGCCTGAAAGTGCTCGGCACCGGTGGGGACCCTGAGCTCCTCACCAAACCTCTCTCTGGCCAAGAAATATGCTCATGGCCCTGGAAAACCTCTGGGTAGATGTAGAAGAATGGGCAGAAAAAAGAGGAAAAGTAGAAAGGGAGATGCAGGAGATAGATGGAGAGACGGAGTCTGTCTCCAGCCCCCCAAGTCTCCTGCCTCCTCCCCATCCTGGTTCAAAAGGATGGAAGTGTTTGGGTGGGCCCAGATTGAGAGGCTGGGTGGTTCAGGACAAAGTGCTGTGAGAACATGGGGCCTTCCTGCCCTGTACTCACCGCGTTCATGTCGATGCCGTTGGTGTAGGACCAGGCATGCTGGAAATACTCCTCCAGGCGCTGGCGCAGGGGGTTGGGGATCTGGTGGAAGCGGATGAACTCCTTGACCCGCAGCATCTGTGTGTGGTAGCGGGCTGTGCCCGAATACAGGCGCTGGATGATGGCTGAGACATTGCCAAAGATGCTGGCGTACATCAGAGCTGCAACGAGAGGGCGGGACTCAGTGGGACATGGATGGATGCATGTCCAGCTACATCGGACCTGGAACCAGAAGATTTCCAAAACCCATTTACCAGGACCTGAAAACATGTATTTCTATCACCCCATTCATTTGTCTGTGCGGAAGAGGCATAGGTGGAGGGAGATGCTCCAACCTGCAAGGCAGGGATGGGGACAGCGGACACGCGCAGGCACTCACAGCCAATGAGCATGACACAGATGGAGAAGATCTTTTCGGAGTTGGTGTTGGGTGAGACGTTGCCGAAGCCCACGCTGGTGAGGCTGCTGAAGGTGAAATAGAGGGCAGTGACGTATTTATCCTTGATGGATGGGCCGGAGGAGAGGTCACTGTCATTGTAGCGCTTCCCAATCTGGTCGCCCAGGTTGTCCAGCCAGCCGATCTTGTGCTCCATGTAGGGCCGCTCCACGTTGCCAATGGCATACCAGATGCAGGCCAGCCAGTGGGCGATGAGGGCGAAGGTGCACATGAGCAGGAAGAGCACGGCCGCTCCGTACTCCGAGTACCGGTCCAGCTTGCGGGCCACACGCACCAGGCGCAGCAACCGGGCGGTCTTCAGGAGGCCAATGAGGGTGGTGGTCTGAAGGGGAGAAGTGAGAAACCTCAGGGACAAGCACAGGGTAAATCTGGCATATTCCAAAGGCATGTTCCCAGCTGAGCCATGCTTCCTTTGAAGGATAAATATGCATTTCTAGAGTGTGAATCACCTTGTCCTGGAGGCGACCTCTGAACTAGGTCAGATGAGTCACACCACAGGAAGGGCAGTTTCCCTCTGCTGACCATAAAGACAACAAGCTCTGGGATTAGAGGTGAGCAAGTGAGAGGAGCCAAGGCCAAGCCCATGTTTCCTGATGGGTCCTCACCAGTTGGACACTGCCTTAACACTTAGAGTAGGGACTGTGGGGCTGCCTGACCCTAAGAAATGAAATCCCAGGTCCCAACTGCTTAATAAAAACCTGTAATGACACCCTTGTCCACCCTCTGACTAACCACCTCTCTCCCCATGGATTTAGCCATCCACCCCTTATATCACACCATCCACATCCCTCTTTTTCTCTCCCGTACATCTCTCCCTACCCATTCATGAGTCCCCTCCTGTTCTGATGGACCTCCAGACCCTGCTCTTACCTCATCAGAGCCGGAGCGGAAGATGAGCAGGTCAAAGGGGATGGCGGCCACCATGTCAATGAGGAACCACCCCTTGAAGTAGTGGATGGCGATCTTGCCGGGGTGGCTCACCACCTCATCGTTGATATTGACGTAGGTGGTGCGGAAGTTGATGACAATGTCCACGATGAACATGATGTCCACGATGAGGTCAATAATGTTGAGTGGGTCACAGGAGTAGCTGCAGTCCCAGCGCTTCTCCTCCACCTGCTCTTCATTGAGCAGGAAGGCGGCCGAGTAGGGGGTGAAGACGGCTGTGTAAATGACCAGCAGGAGGATGAGCCAGTCCCACACGGCCTTGAAGGGGCTGTAGTGCAGGATGGTCCAGCGGTGGATGCGCGGCGCCTGCAGCTTGTACTCAGGAAGGACATCAGCGCCCAGGGACAGCACCTGGGGGGAGAGGGTTGTGAGAAGGATGGGAGACCAGGAGAGAGGCTGGATAAAGCCAGGAACCAGGCAAGGGACTCCCATGTGCTGGTAGAGCATCGAGGAGCACACAATAGTTTCCTACAGCTTTTTCACCTTTGTTGGCTTCGTATGTGTTTGTCCAGGATGAGTTGCCCACTGTGGCTGACACCAAGGTCTGCCTGGCTCCTTGTCTGTCTCTGATGGTCAGAGCACCCTTGGGGCAGCTTCTTACCTGCTTAATACCCTTCTGACCCAGCAGAGAAGAAAGTGCCTCCTGCTGTGCCTTCTTCTGCCCTCAGCTCTGTGCCACTGGCCTGGGAGCTGCTAGGTGTCCCTGGCACAGGGCTCTGGGGTGGGCAGTTTGGGGATGCCATCCCATGGCTGTGCCATGGTGTGTCCCTGAAGGTGACAGCACATTAAGCATCCCGCAAGCCTTGCACCATGCCTTTCTTGGCCCTAGCAGGGATCTTCCCCTGGATGTCCCTCTGGCACAGTTGTCCTCCAAGCAGGGGGACAGCTTGGGCCACCTCTAGCAAATCCTCAGGCAATGTCCATTTCCCATCTGACCTGTGGCCACCAACACGCAAACATCATCTCAAGTGTCCAGGCACCCTCCCATGCTGTTCTGTGTCCCCAGGGCTCTCTGCTCTCTTGGGGACACACTCCAGGGAGTCCCCCACATATCCCAGGTCTGGCCCAGCTCCCCCTCCAGGACGAACGCCAGCTCCTGATGGGCTCTGAAGCCACCCTGGGGACACAACGCAAGGGGATGGGAGGGGTGTGGCTGCCCTGCTTTGGGTGCTGAGGGGCGGTGGCAGGAAGGGGCTTATTTGGAGCTAGGGGCAGCCGGATCTCCTCTTCCTGCCCTGCTGCCCTGTTGGCCCCCAGTGTCCCTGTGGTGCTGGGACAAGTGCCAGCTGCAGAGGAGGGGAGGGGCACCTCAATTCTCTCTCCTGGCACTGAGCCCCCAGCTAACAGGGAGCTTTTTGCCGGGCTCCGAAGGAGAGGAGAGAGGAAAGAGGAGAGAGGAAAGAGGAAGATCCACACGTCCTGAAGCAACTGGGCATCACCACAGCTCTGGCAACAGATCTGGAAGAAGGGTCTGATCCTCCCTGCACTGACATCTGTCTTGTTCAAGGACTTCCCGAGGGCTGCGACCCAAAGCGGATCCATGCCTGCTGCCCCATCCCACAACCAGCAGTCACTCCCACGTCTCACAGCCCCAGGACATCGGTGGGTCCCGCGCCCGAGGTGCCCCCTGCTCCTACCTGCCTGCAGCTCGCCCGGCGCCCCAGGCGGCAGCTGACCCTCGAAGTCCGGGTGTCCACCATGGGGGCCCCCAGCCCCACACGCCCAGGCAGCGTCCGGCACGGCGGGCACAGCACTTGGGCCGTGGCATTGCCCACGCAGGCACGCAGGCACTCGGCCAGGCGGGTGGAAGACATGCGGCTGCGAAGGGCATTCAGGAGCCCAGTGTGGATTAATCAAACCCAATCGATGCTGGGGCCCCCGTGGGGACAAGAGCACCAATGGAGCAGCGGGAGCCGTCGACGTCGTTGGTGGACGGAGAGGGGAGGGATTGGAAAAAGTGACCCAAACGCAATCATTGCAGAGAGAGTGAGGCACCGGCTGGGCTTGGGGACCAGCTCCCGCAGGGACGGCAGGGAAGGGGACAAGACGACACTGGTAAAATGCTTGATCCCAAAACTAAGATGTACCCAGAAGACCTGAGATGGGCTCCCACAACTTGTGTCTGGGAAAACCAGCAAAGCTCCCACCCTCACTGGCTGAATGCTTGTTCTGCCTGGCTGGAGGCAGCTCTGTGGGGCCAGTCCTGAATGTGGGCCACCAAATGCTGTCCCCTACCCTGGGACACCTACCCTGCCCCTCATCCCTGATCCTGGCACCCAGCCCTTGTGGCAGAAGCAAGAACAGGTTAAACCCTCTTGTTTTCCAGGCAGGATTGAATAAAAATCACAAACCCAAAGATCTGAGGCAGAAAAGGGCAAAGAAACAACCCGCAGAAGAGCATTCAAACCAACATAGAGCCAGGGAGCAGCTGCAGCCTTATCCCTTCCTGCCCCTCAGGGATGGGAAGGTCACCCTTGGTGACCTTGGCCCAGAGAGTCCCCACAGGTGGCAGTGCAGTGTCCCCCGTGGTGATCCTGCTGGGTGGCCTTTTCCTCTTCCCTTTCCCCTGCGCTTACCAGCTTCAGCTGCAGCCACAGGCTCATGGTGTGGGGTGCTGGGTGCTGGAAGGGGGGTGCTGGGTGCTGGCAGCGAGCGAGGGAGCACAGGAGGGAGGAGGAGGAGGAGGAGGAGGAGGAGGAGGGAGCAGGGTGTGTGCAGGCTGTGGGTGGCAGAGACGGGGGCTTCCATGACTTAGGCTAACCCGGGCCACTGCTTGTGCCCTGGGGTGCCCAGCACCCATCACTTTCCTTGTCTCTTGCCCTGTGCTGGAGATGGGGGCACTGAGCTGGGGAAGTGGCCACTCCAGAGTCACCAGGAGAGCCTCAAGCACAAGGGGCTGGGCAGGATCAGGCCCATGGTGCTGGCTGCAGGCTGGCACTGACCCAGTGTTGCTCCCAGCATGTATCCTGACACAACTCAGACCCCCTTTCCCTGTTCCCAGCACCCTCCTACCCAGTGGGGTGGTCTGGGGGAATTGGGACTTGTGTCACCTGCAGACAGGACCCTAGCCTGGTGACACCGACCCCACAGCATCCCCACATAGCTCCAACCATGCCCCAAAGCCACAGCCCTGGCAGGCTGAGCCCAACACCTTCATTGCATTTGTGACCTGCCCTTGCTGCCAGCTCACTGAGGGGCCAGACCATCCCAAGCAGCCCCTGTCGCCGCTCCCTCCCACCCGCCGGTATTTTTAGACGGTGTCTCGCCGCTGTCTCTGCCTCACCATTAATTATTTAACAGCCAGGAGCAGGGAGCTGTGGCTTGGTGGGAGGCATGGGGGACATCGGGGTGAGGACAGGCAGACACCCCGTGGGAAGGGGAGATGTGGAGGGGAGGAGAAGTCAATTCTGTCCTGTGCTGTCCTGTCCCATCCCATCCCATCTGGAGATTGAAGGTGAAGGGAAGATCCACCCTTGTGGGTGCTGCATGTCTGCACTACAGAGCCCTGCAGCCACCACCTGCCAGCTCTGACCCCATCACCCCACAACCAACAACTGACCCCGCACTGAGTGGCCAGCACCACCATGCCAGTGTCACCCCAGGGGATCGATCCCCTTATGATGGGGAGGGGCATGGAGGCTGTGAAGGTAAAGGTTTGCTGCCACTGAGACAGGAGGAGAATCCTGCATAGCATCCCACTCTGATGGAGCAAACTCACAAGCCTGGAGACTTTTCTGGGGTCAGAGGGTTGCATTTTCATTAAGTGTGTCCTGAGCTGCTGCTGGCAACAATGGGAAGTGCCCTTAGGTGTATTTTGTACTTTGTGGCTCTCCTGTGCCTCAGTTTCCCCATGAGTAAGAGCTCCCTACTCAGGATTGTGGGATACAGCAGCACCTTTCACGCACTCTGACATCCCTGTGGGATGTACTGTGCCATACACATCCCTCTGGGTGACAGTGCACAGTCACAAGTGTCCCCTGCAGTGACAGGCGGTGCCACATGTGTTGGTGACAGTGCAGTGCCACCTGCTGTCTCCCAGGGGATCCTGTAGCCCTTGGTGTGGTGACACCGGGCCGGGTCCCTGGCCGGGCACCTCGGGGCCAGCAGTGCCCCAGGTGCTCCCGCGTTGGGGGCAGGAACTCCCCCAAAAGAAGCTCCCCCCAAAAGAAGCCATGTGCACACACAAACATGCACACACCTGTGTCCCCTTCAAGGCCACCATCACGCCATGCTGATGTTCCTCCAGACACAAATCACCAGAAATACTCATTCAGCAGAATAAAATGAGCATTTCAGCCATTTAGAGGAAGGCATAACCAGTCACAGGGATACTGTCATTTCCTGGGGTGGAATATCCAGGTATGGCTGCCCTCTCTGCTCCTCTCCTCCAAAGGAGTGGTGGTGACTGTCCCCCAGCAGCAACATCACCACCCCATCACTGCCTTGGTGCAATCTCACTGCCCACATACCTGTGTGACCTTCTCGGTGACATTCTGGGTGCGCTCCATCACCTTGTGGGGAGCAATTATCTCGATCTCTGTGGTGGAGCCCGAGCGGTGCTTCTCCAGGTTGAACTCCACAAAGTTGAGTGTGAACTGGGGGATCTGGCTGATGGTCCGGTACTTCATGAGGTCTGAGTCCGAGGTGGAGTTTGGGGGGTTGGGTTTGACATGGGAAGCCTCTGAAAGAGCACGGAGAGGAGCATTGAGAAGGGCAGAGTGAGTAGGAACTGATGCCCAGAGCCCTGACCTCATGTAGGACCTCCAGGAGTTGGGGACCACCACAAGGTGCCACCAGAAGCTGCCAAGGTCTGCCTGGCCATAAAAGCTTGGCTTCTTCAGGCTGGCTCAGGCATGAGATGCCCAATCCAAGAAGCCTGAGAGGGGGCTGCTTTTCAGACACATCACCCATCTTTTCACCATGAAACCTCCTTCAGGGGGCTCAGACCAGATGCCAAAATACAGAGACACCCAATGTCCTTTGCTACCCTGAAGACTGTAGTGGGTTGTGGACCAACCCAGCGAGATCCACCAGGGAGAGATGCCAAAACTGGCATGAAAACAGATGAAGGAGGAGCTTGTTCTCCTGCACCCTTGCATGCTTTAGCCTAACCAGCATAGCTCTGAGCTGCTGCCTTGGTTTTTGGCCACCAAACTGAGCCAGGAGTCAGATGATGTTCCCACTCAGGTGTATCCTCCACCCCCAGGCTCCAGGCAGGGAGGTCAGATCTTTCTCTGAAAGAAGAGCTGTAGTGGGGCTGGATTCTGATAGTTTTCTCTGGGGACCTGCCTCTCTAGGTCACCCCAGGGTAGGACCAGGGAGGAAGCTGTGGAGGTGGTCATTTCATGGTCATTTTGGCAATGTGTCGTCACAAATGGGAGTACATACCCACACCCAGGGCGCCAGGAACATCCCCAAACACCATATCTGGTGTGTCCCAACATTTCCATCTCCTACAGGCAGGGCAGGGTTGCATTTTCAGTTTTCTACCCCTTCTAACCCTTGCACTCTGATATTGACCCAAGTGGTGTTGTGGGCAGGAGGTGTCTGAAGACATTGTGAAGGTGCCCAGTTAGCACCAGCCATCCTGCTGCCACCCTTCTCCCTGCTCATTCCCCTTCCCTCCCTTTATGTTGTATCCCGTCCTGAGGGTCCATAACCTGTGACTGTTGGAGGATCATAATTCCCCCACCCCATTTTCTCATGCCAGACACCACAGACTGATCTCTCTCATTCCCAGTTACTGAGGCTTCTCTTTCCTGATCTTCATCTAATTTGCATTATCAATCTCATGAGAACCAGAGGTCTGGATGTGGTGGAGGATTGTTCCTGGCCTGGCCAGTGTCTCACCCACCTCCAACACAGAGACACAGCTCACATTGCACATGCCTGCAGACTCCCTCCCTCCTTCCCGGGAGGTGGGATGGCAGCAGGATGCCCCTCGTGTGGGGCAGCCAAACACAACCTCACATGGTCTCACATCTCACACACAACACCATGGATGGCTCTACCTACAGAGCAGGACCTGCCTATGCAGGGAATCACATGGAGACCAGCTTATTTCCACTTTGGAGAGGGAAAAGAGACCGAGACCTCCCCCCCACGGTGTGCTGGGGCCAGCGCCAGGACCCTGACTCCCACAGTAGAACCGACAGCTCCGAGGTTTTCCCCTACCTGAATTTGCCCTCCTTTCCCTGAATTTTCTCTGGAACTCAGACCTCGCAGCCTCAAAGTTGTCCAAGGAGGAGACCCTGCGGAGGCTGTGGAAGCTGCCCCCAGGGCGAGACCGAAAGAAACCCCATGCAGGGTACGACCCTCGTGGGCCCAGCACGGGAGGCTCTTGTTTCGGGGACGAGTGTTGTAGGGTGGGATCAGCCTCCAGGCTTGGCCTCCGCTCCTTTTCCAGGAGGGATTCGGTCTCTGACTGCATACAGTTCTCCTTGGGCGATGTCTTCAAGTCCCTCAAAATCAGGGAGTCACCACCAGGCTTTAAGACAGCCAGGAGAAAGCGTTGTATTAGAAGGAGTCTCCGCGTGCTGGGGGGAAGGAGAGGGAGCCGGGGTAGGTAAGAGGAGGGGCAGAGGGCTGGGAAGCGCTGCGGTTCCTGAGGTCATCTCCAACCAGGACCAGGACCTGCTTTGGAGTGGGGCAACCGAGTCCCTAGGGACCTGGCAGCTCCTACCTCCTGCCAGCTCCTGCTGGAGGCTGGGCAGCCGCGGGGAGGTTTGCGAGGCAACGCTGCACAGCTGGAAGCAGGTGAGAGCAAGAGAAGAGGAGAGCCTAGGGACAGGCTTGCCTGGAGTGCCTGCCATGCCATATGCTTTTCTGAGGTGTCTCTGTGTCCCACCACTGGAGCTGTCCTTCTCTCACCTGCTGCGAGAGCTCAGGCCACCACCGAGGGTCAGTGCCCAGGTCCTGTGCTGGTGTCTATGGGAGAGGATGTGCTCTGCACCAGGGAGCACTGGAGGAGCTGCTGGGTTTGCAAATTTGGCCGTATTGGTCCTCCTTCTCCTACAGCCACCCTTAGGCATGGCTAAACCTTTTTCCCTGGAGACCTGAAGAGTTTCCAGGCTTTAACTTCTGCATTGGGGTGTGCAAAGCAATCACTTCTGGAGCAGAACCCATGGGACTGTGCCCCTCCAGTCATATCCATGGGAGGGACTGTGTCACTTCTCACCATCCCTAAGGCCCTTCGGGCAGGTTTTAGGGTGGGGTGCCTGGGGAGGCTGCCTGCTGGCTGGCCCTGGACCTGCAGGGCTGTGCCCACTTGACCAAGCTCCGGCAAAGCAGTGGATCATCAGGTTGTCCTCAATTCACATTTTTCACGTGTGTGTACCCTGAAACACTGCAGTGCCCCATGCAGCTTCAGCCTAGTGGTACCCAGAGCCTTTAGCAGTCCTGGTGTCTATAGGAATGATGTACACAAAGAATCTGATAGCACTGTGCATGTCTTCAACCTGCCACAAGCACAACCTCTGAGAAGACAAGCACCTTTCATCTCATTTTATCCACAATTTGGGGAAGCAGCTTTATCCAGGCTGACTGGATAAACCCAGCGCAGTGAGAACCCAGCACCTGGGGATGCCTTAGCAGAACAGAAGCCTCCTGCCCACAGTCTTGAGCTGCAGCATTTCAGAAAACAACACGTCTTTGACTGGAGGTACCCTGAGCACTTTCGACAGTCAAGAAGCCACCAAGAACAGCAATCTCTGAACAGGTCCCACCAACAGCTTTTCAATGTCAGCAATGACAGCATCACCCTCCATCACGGGAAGCACAGTCTTTGCTGGAGGGCTGAGGAGCTGGAGCTGCCTGCACTGCCTGGTCCCTGCCAGGAAAACATGGGGAAGTGAGCCTGCCAGTCCCTGCCAGTCCCTGCTCAGAGCACACCTGCTCCACACTCCTGCCACCACCAGCACGTCTCCTCCTCGAGGTGGGACAAGTCCCTGGAGCTCCACCATCCTGGACAACTTGCGCTATGGAGCCAGTCTTTCTTCCCAGCTTTGGCACATCTCCTGCTCCCCCCAAGAGCCATGGCATGTGCAGGGCAGCACTGCCGGGCTCCAGCCCATGCTGCCAAAGCACCGCGCTCGTCGCCAGCGCTTGCCAGGGCCCGCGCTCAGCGCTGACCCAGCACCGCAGCCCTACCGTCGGACACGGCCCGAGCCACAGCAGCCGAGGGGAGCGGGATGGGGACAGCAAGGAAGAGCTGGGACCTGGCCTGAGGCCTGGGCTTAGATCAGACAAAGGCTACGGTTACCTTTCCATAGTCAATGGCTACTCCATCAAACTCACTGGTGGGCAGAGATTTCCGCTGGATTTTGAGTCGCCGCAGGGACGGGAGACTAAACTTCAAACTCCTACCTTGACCTTGTTAAAAAGAAAAACAAAACACAAGAGAGAAAGATGTGACCTAGCTGCATGTGATGGCTGGAGTGAGGTGGGACAGAGGGAGATGCTACAGAGAATTTTGGGTGGCTTTGGGGGAGGCACATGCTGCATGGCCCTTTCTCCTCCAATGCACTTGCTGTTCCCATGCCATCACATCACCGAGGGCTCAAGGCAGACCCTGACCTGGCAGAAAGCTCTGCTGAGCTGGAGGAGAGTACCCTACAACTGTGGATGCAAGATAGGAAAGGTGCAGAGCATCCCTAAGCCAATTAAAGAGGTTAAAGCCACTTAAGGGATTTGGACCTGGAGGAAATCGAACCTCTAAATCTCCTTGGTGGAACTTTAATAAAAAACCCCCCACACAGTAGAGACAGTAAGTGAGAAAGGCATTGAAAAAAAGGTAGTTCTAGCAATTTTGTTCCTGGAGTTGTTTTGGATTTTCAGCAAGGGAATCTGGACCACAGAGAGGGGTTCCTTCCTGCCATCAGAGGGGACCAGGATCCCACCTCGCTGGGAGCTGGGGCTGGGGCAAGGGCAGCCAGGGTTGCAAGGAGCTGTGAGAGAGGCGCAGGAGAGGAACGGCCCAGATGTGGAGAGGACCCAATGTCCCTGGATGTGTCACTCAATGTAAAGTCACTTGTCCTCTTCTTGTGCTGGTCCACAGAGGAGACCACAGTCACCTGCTACTGCAGAGTTCATGCGAGCAGCCAGGCTCACACCCTCGGGGCTGGGTCAGCCCTGGGGCTCATCCAGCAGCACCAACTGTGCTCCCTAACTGCACCAAAAGTGGCCTAAATCCTGGGGCACATGGGACACAGCATGAGCTCCACAGAGACCTTGTCCTTTGGGAAAATGCAGCACATTGAGGAGCTCTTTAGTTTTGGCAGGATTAGCTTCCCTCACTGAGCCTTGAAACACCACTGAGCTGCTTGGGCAGGCTCCGAGCCTGCTTAGCTCTCCAGAAATGCCCCCGCCCATGGGGTACCATCGGGCCCCCTCCGTTCACCACATCCCCACTGCCCAGAGCAGCTTTTCAGCTGGAAGAAGCAAAGCATCCGACTTTCCCTGCACACCAATGAGCTGGGGAACAGCAACGCAGCCACCTGTGGCCGTGCAATTAAAGACTGAGTCAGAAAGCCTGTGCATGAGAGCTCTGGCCTTTCCACATTCCCTGTCACCCGAGTGGGAAACCCAAGAAACACCCCTTGGGATGCACAACACAATGTCCAACATGCAGGGAAGTGATAGGTACCCTTGACTTGGGTGCCTTGTGCCAAAGACATGTTTTGGGGTGAAATGGGGTATGGACGCATCATATGTTGAGATGTTCTGAGAGCTGAGGGGGCTGCAAAGCAACACTGGTGCTGGAATTTAGGATTTCCTCAGCAGTTCATGCATAGAGGGTAACTGGTACTAAAGTAATCCATCAAAAATATGAATCTCATCACTTCATAGATGTAGGAACACATGCACAGGTGATCTGTCCATTCACACACACACACATCCGTGAGCCCCCCGTGTGCATGTCTGGCCTGAGGACTTTAAACCCCTATAAAACTCCACTGGTACCTGCTGCCATATTCACAGACACCTGAATGGCTCCAGGATATAGATATGCACCGAGTGGAAATGCACTGGAACTCACACACTGTACCAGTTCAATGGGCAGTTGTCCCCATTGATCCCTGATGTGGCCCTGGCTCCGATCCCAGTCCTGCTGTGTCGCCCCATACCGTGGGGGGACAGACCCATGTTGCTCCCACAGCTTAACTTTGAAGCTTGCCCAAAGCCTCCCAACATCACCCTGCAACCCTGGGGAATATTGGCATGAAGGCAGATACTTTTCTTCAGGTCTAACATCTGCATCCCTGAGTATCCACATCCTCTTGAGAGCCTCACCACAGCTTCCCTTTGATCCAGCCTTCCCAAAAAAAGGGAATTTGAATTTTCCACTGCCTCCAAAAGCCTCACAAAACCCTGGAATGAGCCTGGGACAGCGGGGAACAGCCTGAAGCTGGGGCAGGCTGAGCCATTGCAGTGCAGCCATCCTTGTGCCATTCTCCTGCAGCGACATTCCCAGAGCTCAGACATGCTGTTGGTGACACCAAATGTCCCCTGGCCCTTCCAGTGACCCCACACACAGGTCCTGTCCTACACCAGCACCTCTAGCCCAAGCCAGCGTTTAATATGGAAAAGATGCAGCAATGTGAGGTGTTCATGGGAGGGACTCCACAGCTCCACTTGCAGCAAGACATCCTCTCATAAATGTGTACCATCCCATGCAGTGGGTCAGTCCCCAGCCCTGTCCCCAGATCCCTGGGATTTCGGGAAGTGTGTGTGGGCAGGTGTGGGTGCGAGGGGAGCACAACTGGCTCAAACAGCCTTTTCCCACGCAGCTGGTGTTTGGCCGGAGCAGTCCCTGCGCAGGCAGAGCTGCGGCTGTGTAAACACAAACATCTTCCCGTGCAGGATCCTGCCCAGCCACGGGTGCATGCTTCAGCCCCCAGGCGCTCCCAAGAAAACCACGGGATGGGGATAGCCCTGCAGATGCTGCGCTGCTCGCCCACATCCCCACTGTTCCCGGTGACGCCCACCTTTGTTCCAGCTCTGCGACAGGCGCTGGTGCAGGCTCCGCCCGGTGCTCTTGGCGATGAGCTGTGCCAGGTCCTCGAAGTTGAGGATGAACATGATGACGACGCCTTCCTCGTTCTTCACCGGCACCACATCCACCAGGCAGCGGAAACACGAGGCTGCCGAGCAGAGACAGGCTCAGGGGGGACCGCACGGGGGGTTCTGCCCACCCACCCCCCAAAAGCACAAAACACTTTTGGCAGAAAAGTGCTTTTTAAAGCAATTTGGTGGGTGTAGTCCCTGCTGGTGGGGACTGGAAGATTTGGAACGTGATGTGAGCCCTGGGAAAGGCCCGTATTCCTGAAGCATCCCAATCACACTGAACACATCTCTTTTTTCTGTCCCAGACAGTCATTTATATTAATGTACTTGTGAGCAGCAATTAAAGAGTGAGTAATTAAGAACTCAGGAAGTCCCAGGTAGTGGTTTAACCTCATTAAGCATCCTGCTTGTAATCATGCTGCAGCTAATTGCCCTGCAATCACCAGGCGGTTTTTGGAGACTGGATGCAGGCAATGGGTGAGCCCAACCATGTGTCTCAACCCAATCCTGGGCAGCAGGATGGGGTGGGATCAGTGCAGTGGTCCTCAAGGACATCCCCTAAAGGCACTGGCATAGAGTTGTCAGGCACAGCCTTGTCTCACTCCTGCCATGGGGAAACTGAGGCACAAAGTGGGCACAAGGACTGGCTCAGTGTTCTGGGAGTGATGGGAGCTGTGAGGAGGATCCCGAATGTGGCCACAGGGCACAACACCACAGGGATTTTCCTGTTGGATGTCAGCTCGACCCTGTGACTCTGCTTGTGCAGCAGCAAGGCACCAGTTTGCAATTAGAGGCACCCAGAAATACCTGCAGGTGTTTCCCAAAGCACCAAGTGGAGGATACAGGCAGGTTCCCACCCCTTTTGCCACTTTATTCCCCCAAAATCCTTCAAAAGCCCTACCTGGGTGTATAATCACTGTGAGTCCCTTCCTTGAGCTGTCTCGTGTTGCTTTGGTGGGAGTGAGACCCCCTGAACCACAGCTGCTACCATAGTCCCTCTGGCAAAACCCCTTGAACATCCCCAGGCTCCTGTCCCAAACCTCCCAGAGGTGATGGAGGACCCAGGTGCCACTCTGGCCGATGTGAAGCCAAGGCACCTCCTTCTGGGGCAGTTTTTGCCCTGTGCAGATCCCTGATCTGGCCTTTCCCCCATGCTCTGACCACCAGGGATTAGCAGATCAGGCAGGGATGTGCTGCCGGCCCGATCCAGGGCTCTCCCACTCTGGCTGTGGCCACGCTCCAGCCAGGAGGGGCACGGGCCTTGCTGCGCATAATTTTAAGGAGCTCAGGGCCTCCCGTAATCAGGAGCAGATGGCCAGCATCGGGCAACTTCAAAATCTGCCGTGACGTCAGGAATGTGCACATACACGGACACACACAGGCACAAGAACGGGAAAGAAACAGATACGGTGAAATCTGTTTAAAGAGCCCAGCAATCAGGATTCCTTCTTTCTTTCTTTCTTCCTTTATTTCACCATTATTCACCACAGGGAGAGGAAATCCACTTAAACCCGTGAGCTGGGGAGGATGGGGGGAATTTTGGTGAATAAAGCAGTTTGGAAGGGCTGTATGGGCACACTGCGGGTTAGGTGTGTGTGGAACAGGAAGAAGTGAGCCCTTTTCCCTCCCTTTGTCAGGATTTTAAGGGATCTAAAGACAAGCAGTGTCCTGTAAGTGATACTGAGTGAGTGAGGGGTTCTGGGTGCTGCTGAAGTGGCACAAGCCTGACGGGATGACACGGTGCCACCCCTGGGATGCCACGGCTCTGCCTGTGTTGGTGCTGGCATTGGTGTGGGCAGGGGCTGTGCACAGGTGAGCCCACTCACCTATGCATGCGATGCCCAGGGGCTCCGGATACTTCCTCCTTTGGTGTGTTAGAAAATGAGGGTTTTTTTCCCCAGAGGTGATCTTGAAGCATCGCCAACTTCCTGGAACCCATATGGTTTATTGGCATGGGCAGCCATCACCTCCATGCTTCCTCCTTCACTGGGAATTCTGATCCAGATGGCCCAGTTCTGGCTCAGGTGCTCTGCCCTCCTGCATTTCTTCACTGCTTTGCTTTTCCCTCCTAAGTTCCTCCATGGCTGTTCTCATGGGGCTGAATCCTGGCAGGCCTTACGTGGCATGGGAAGGGTTAATCCTATGGCCAGTGCTGAACAGCTGAAAACTGGGCCCAGTTACATCAGTTGGAGGGATATAAGAAGCAGCTGGGAGGTGGCTGGGGGTGGGTTTGGGTGGCAGCTGGTGCCTGGTTTGATCATGCAAATCTGGGAGGTGCTGAGCCTGAGCAGCCCTGGCCAATGTTGCTGCAAGCCCCTTGCTGATCCCTTCTTAAATTAAATAAAATAGACTATTTCTGTTTGAAGGGAGCTACAGCGATAATCTAGTCCAACTGCCTGGCCAATTCAGGGTTGACCAACAGTTAATTGGGTGTGAGACCCTCCAAGACCAAGGGAATCACCCCAAGAGTGGCCTCCCCAGACACAGCTCTGCATGCCAGGAGCTCAGACCCACATCCCATAGCATAGGTGGTGTCAAGGGAATGAGGGAGTGTCAGGGCTGGGGGTGGGAGCAGCATCCCTTAAACCTGGCCCAAAGACAGGGCATTTGCCCAGAATTTGAGGTCTCTGGGCAGCTGTGGTTTGGGGCACACCCAGCTCTGTAGAGAGGCTGCAGCTGGGAGAACCCTGGCACCCTGTGCCCTGACTCAGTTTCCCTGTGCTGAGCCAGCCTGGGCTCTGCTAAATGCTGAGCCTCCCCATCCTTCTTCCCAAAAGCCAGGCACCCCAGACCTGCTGTGGCACTGGTGGGCTGAGCCAGCCCCAGGAGGGTCCCCAGGCCTGCCCTCCCGTCCTCGTTCCTCGATCGACTGTCCCCATCCATCTGCCTGTCTCTCCCCTTCAGCTGTTCAGCTAATCTGTCTCCATCCATCTAATTTTATCCAGCCACCAAATGATCTCTTGGAGGAGCCCTGGGGGCATTCACAACCTGCCTGTGCTCCGTGGCCACCTCTGTGGGGGTGCCTGTGCCCATCCAGGGTGAGACCCAGCGTGGGGGCTGTGGAAAGGGTTTGACAGGTGGAACATGACATGGATGTTGGTTTGAAGGGTCCCATAACCAGTGTAGTGGGTTTGTATGGGCTGGGAAAACCAGCTAATTCCCTAAACCCTTGGGTTTGATCTTCCAGACCACCTGCCCCAAGCTTAGCGAGTGCTTGGAGGTTTGCGCTTCCTGACCCACCGTATCTTCCGACCTTGATAAAAGCCAGCACTTAATAACATTAAAAATGTCATCGTTGGGGGCCCTCCCTCCCTGTCCCTCTTATCCCCCACAGCCGCTGGTGGTTAATGCATTTGTCGGTATCATCAGTATTAAACTAATCAACAGGACACGGGGGTTTCCGAGAGCCGGACACAAACCACTATTGTTATGAATATTAAAAAAGCAAGCTATTAATCTGCGCTCGGAGCTCTTACCCAGGCCTGTCCTCCCCCCGGCCGGGAGATTTAATCTGCAGGGTCTCATGGCAGAGTGGCTAAATCTATAGTGGTATTATATAAAAGAGCAGAGGAGAGGGGCTGGGAAGGGCACAGAGGGGACAGGGACCGGGATGGGAACAGAGCCGTGCTCTGGGGATAGCTGGCATGCCCAGAGAGATGCTTGGAGGACTGAGTTATGCTCCTGTCCTGGGAAAAATCAGTGTCAGGGCTGGGTAGAGCTTCAAAGAGAAACACAGATTGCTGGGAGGCCCTAAAGCAAATCCCTGAGGTGGGATGGAAAATAATGGAGGTGGAGCCTGAGCTGATGGGAGATGGGTCACCCTTGGGGCCTGGGGTGAGTCCCCACACCCGAGTCTGCAGCCCCCTGCACAGGGGATGTGCACCACAGGGTCTGCCCCAGCCCCTCTCCCTGCACCCAGACAGCACATCGGGAGACTGAAGCCCACTGGGACACTGGGCTGGCAAAAATGACCTTATTAAGTAAAGTCAGTGGGATAGAGGCTTCCCCTGTGCAGTGAGGAAGGGCAGGAATTCCTCTGCTTACGGGCCTTGCTGGCTGGCAGCAGCAGCGGAGAAGGAAAACCAGGGAGTGTCAGGTGGCTGAGGGTACCCTGGGGGTACCCACCAAAACGTGGCCACAAGAAGGATCCAAGCCAGTGGGATGACTTGGGTGCAGGTAGAAGGATGCTCTGATCCCCAGGAGCCAAAAGGGGTCCTGGACCAATACAGAGGGTTGGCAAAATGCATCTTAACCTCCTCTGCAAGCGAAGTGAGTGGACACATCCAGGCCCTCAGTTCTTCCCTTGCTAAATCCCCACTGACTGCAGGTATTAGTCCAGTTTAGAGTGGAGCTGTGCCACCAAAGCTGCAGCGCTGACAGTGTTTGTGGAGCCATCTGGCCATCCCAAGGGCCTTGTTCCCGTGGCACATGGGGCTGCCTCCCACTGGGGATGCAACAGTCATTGAGGATGAGGATGGAGGGGTTTGGGTGGGAATCAGGGACTCTGCCAGGGCAGGGATTTCAGGAAAAAGCCTCCTCTGGACAGCGTCGCTGGGAGTGCTGGGGATGCTCTGGGCCTGTCCTTCTGTTCATGGGACATCAGGTCCAAGTAAAAAGCATCTGAGGAGCAGCAGAGGTTGGAGAATGTGTCTCTTCCAGCTCTGTGCCCTAGTCATGCTGTCCCTGGGGCACAGTCAGGGTAACGGGGGTGGCTGGAGCTGCGGCACAGCTGTGCCAAGGATGGCAGAATTGGCTCCACAGCATAGGATCTCTGGGACCAGAGCCTTTAGCATTGTAAGGATGTTTATAAGTCCCCATCTGGAGCTGGGCCATGGTATTTGTCCCTTTCCCGAGGTCATGGCCTGACCCTTAAAGGAACACAAAGCAAACAGCCCTGGCTTGGCATAAACCCCATGGGTTTGTACAAGCCAAGAGCCCAAGATGGGGTTGGGGTTTATCAGCTGGCTGCCTGCTCCTCCAACACCTGGGAAGTCCCCTCTATCCTGCTTTGTTCACCCTATGGGGCTGGAGCAAAGGCTCCCTGGGGCTGCCAGCACCAAATCTCTGACAGTGCCAGGATCCAGCAGTTGCTGGGGGGATTTGCCCTCCTGCTCCCAGTGCACCCGTTGGGCACTTCACATGTTGCTGTTTACAAAGCTGTATGGAGAAACCCTGTCTGGATCCATCCCCACCTGACTTAGCTAGGCTTCCTGGCAGCAGCTGCTGGAGAGGTGATTGCAGTGCCGTGGATGAGCGCTGGGCTGGGGACAAAGGGGACACATGAATCCACTTGTCCTCTTTGGGTGTTGTGACACCTCCCAAACCATGCCTGCGTGGCTGCCTGCTGGAGCCCCCCACGGGAGCTATGGGGGGACACACTGAGTGATGCGGGGCACCCCAATTACACTGGGACCTCTCCACTCCTGGAGCCCCCAAGGGGATTTCCTGGCTTCTGCACCAGTGTAATGAGTTTGCCAGCCTGATCCTGGGCCCTAGTCCCCATTCCTCGGGGGCTGACATGAAGTGCTGCTGCTGGAGGGGACAAGCTGTGGGCTCTGCCCAGGAGGGGATGGGATGGAGGGGCTGGGGCTGCCCCACCAGCTGCTCGTGCTGTCTCAGCCACATCTCCCCTTTCATATTCATCAGCATCACAGTCATGCAGATTAAGCAGAGCGAGTGCCACCAGCTGCTGCTGCTCGGGCCATGCCAGCACCGCGGCACCCAGCACCTGTGGCCATGTCCTGCTTCAGGGACCCCAGGAGTCCTGGCCAGTGGCTTCTCTGCAAAGCACATCACCCCTGCGGGGGAAAAAACATAACTCTGGATGCAGCTCAGCTCCACCAGTTCCTCGGCATCATCCTCAGGAGATGCTGGAGGATTTCACCTTGCCCTGGCCACAGCAAACAGCATGTACCCCAGGGCTGGAGGCCGTGGCTACTCCTCGCTGTGGTGGGAGCTGATCCCGTGCTGACCCTCCCGTCTGGG
The DNA here is from genome assembly GCA_013400975.1 of Atrichornis clamosus. Classification (NCBI taxonomy): domain Eukaryota; kingdom Metazoa; phylum Chordata; class Aves; order Passeriformes; family Menuridae; genus Atrichornis; species Atrichornis clamosus. The sequence goes on from WBMZ01000377.1 coordinate 49,802, forward strand.
GCAGTTCCAGCTGTGTAGCATCTTGTAAGGAAATTAACTTTTCACTGATCTCCCGGCTTTGAGCTGGGGATTAGAGCCCACATGCGCTGTGGACAGGCTCTTCCCTCTTTCTGAGGCCTTTTTGGGGCTGCTGTGGCAGGGAAGGACAACTGCCCTGCCTGGGCTGGTCCCATCTTTCTCCATGGGTACTTGGTTCTTGGCTCCATTTCAGGGCTGGGCTCACTGTTGGCACCCCTGGCCTTTTTGGCTCTGTTTATAATTAGGTGATGACAGTGTGGGCATCTGGGTGGGGACCGAGCAGCCAGGCTGTCCCCAGGGACACGCATCACCCCATCACTCATCTACCTGCCTGTTCACAGGCAGACCCACTGGTCCGGACACCCATGGGTGCCCCCTTCCCACTCACCTCCATCCATCCCACTCTGGCCCTGCTGAGGGGGCTCCAACCGGCAGATTTGGGGGATCATATTGCCTCTGTCAACCAGAAAAGCGAGGAAACAACCCCGTGAGCTGCAGAGCTGGGAGTACCGCAGTAATAAACAGCAGGTCGAGGCTGGAGATTGGTGCTGCTGGTATGAAAAGGAGGACAGGCGGGTTTGGAGCCTCCGCCGGCTAATTAAGCAGCAGCTCCCTATAATGCAAAAGCCTTTTCTTTGCCGATAAGACCCATTTATAATGGGCCGAGCGGTCGCAGGCTGAGTGCTGGGGGGAAACAATTGGAAAGCATATTGCTGGTGGGGTTGGGTTTTAAAAATAGACATGAAGGGTTTGCTTCTGGGCTTTTTTTTTCCCCATCTTTTTTAATAAAAAAGAGAGGAAGGCAGCTCAGAGCTGCACTGAGAGTTCCCCATGGCCTAGAGGAAGAGCAGGGCTCCGAGGACAGCACCGAACATCCCGTGAGCCCAGCAGGAATGCTTCAAAGCAGGGAGGATGGGGATGGATCAGGCTCAAAAACCAAGAAGTCCCCAGGGATGGAAGGGGAAACCATTCGAGGGAGGGAGGGGAACAGGGCTGCACACGCTGTCCTTGCCATGGCCATGCACTGGCACCGGGGTGGGAGCAGGGGGACAGCGCGTGCTGCTTCTCTGCATGTCTCCCGCATTGTGCTGGGCTCCAGCCAGGCCCTGCAACTGCCAAGGGGGCACTTGCACCCAGCCCTGGCACCACTCCCGGCCCCACTCCACCCAGGACTGGCCCTGTGGGAAGAGCCTCAAGCGAGTGGCCTGGTCCTGCCGCCGCACAGGGTCCAGCCCTGGCGGGATAACGCGCAGGGGATATCGCGGGCGGATAACTCCGGGGGCCGATACGCTGGCACCTGGATGCCAGCCTGGAGATAGGGTCTGGGAGGGAGGCCAGGACACCTGGGTGCCTGCCCCCAAGATAGGGTGCTGGGCTAGGAGCCAGAGTTCCTGCCTGCTCCTTCCTTTTGCTTCCAGTGGTTCTGCTCCACCCGGCCTCCCTGGGAGCTGCCAGCAGGGGGGTGCAGCCCCCTGCTCAGGCCAAGCCCCATCAGCACAGTCCAAAGTGATGGGAAAGCTCCTCAGGTTATAAAAAGGAAACACTTCATATTTTTAACCTCCTGAGAACACTGGACCTGCACTCCCCCACCCTGGGAGCCTTGGCCACTGCTGTTTTGCAGCATCAAGCACTAAATATTTATTTAACTTCCTGCCGTATTAGAACTAATCACTCGTATTTTCCATCAAAGCTTCATTTTCATCTTAACGTAATTCCATCTGTGCACGCACAGCCGCATCCTGCTCGCTGGAAAGGCAGCTCTGAGGCTGTCAGCTGCACCCACTCAGCAGAGATGGGGGATCTGTCTTGTCTTGGAGCACAGACTGGGAGACCTGTGTCCCAGCCTGCCTCCTCCATGGGCTTCCCACTGGATCCTCATTCCTAGTGCACAGACCCCACAAGCAATGTCATTGCTTGCCCCAGGAGCTCTGAGCCATCCCCAAGTGCTCACAAATGACGTGATTCCCAAATAATCTGGCAACATTCATCCATTGCTCAAGGTCCCAATGTGCTCCATCACAGCAGAGATGGCTCCATCTCACCAGGAGCCACTACGGATTCACCCTCAGCAAAGCCCCGGGCCTGGATGCAATCCTGATGCCCTGGTAGCATCAGACCCTGTTTGCCTCCCACCAATGGCTTCTCACAGCCCAAATCCAAGGCAGGTGACACCTCCCACCACTGGATCACCCCAAAAAGCAACTCATACTGTCTTTGCGGTAGTAGAGGATCTCGAGCTTGCACTCCTCGGAGCCGAGTAGGGCCTGGGTGAGCTGGGCGATGGAGCTCTTGGTGGTGTCGGGGCCAGTGAGGAAGTCGCAGGTGCAGGGCCGCTGCATCACCTCCACGCGGGAGTAGCCAAACATCTCACAGAAGCCGTCGTTGCAGTAGATGATGGCACAGTTCTCCATCTGGGCATTGGCGATGAGGAACTTGCGGTCTGCAGGGAGACACGAGGCTTAGAGGGGTGGTGGGGACCCACAGGGATTGGGGACAGCCTTGGTGGAGGCGGGGAGCTTGGGATTTTTGATGTCACCTGCTGTGGGGCTTGTGCAAGGACAGGCTCCCTGGGGACACTGGTGACAGGGCTGGGGGGAGGGTGGCTGACGTCAGCCCACATTGTCCTGGCTGCTGTTCTGCTCTTCAGAGAGAGAAAGTATCCCCAATTTCATGTGAAATGGGGACTCTGGGGACAGGGGGACCCAAAGGGGGGTTTCTCAGTAGAGGCAGTTTTTGCTGGGGTTGGCTAATCCCTGCAGCCTTGACATCTCACCACTGGCATGTGGGGACTCTCTGCTGTCTAATACATGGGCAATCTGTCCCTGACTGGCACTGCAGGCTGAGGGGAGAGCTGCAGCCTCTGTCCCTTCCCAGGAGCTTATCAGGGACCTGAGTTATCTCAGAGATTTCCACCCTTGCTCAGATTTGACTGAAGTCAGGCAAGGGGCAAGAGCAGGAGTGAGCATGAGGCTTAACTTCATGGGAAGCTAGGTGAAACCCATCACACTAATGATTCTCCTAATGTTTTATAGGATAATTGTGCCTTTGGGCTGAAGGCTCAACTGTGTAGTCTCTGTGATCAAAAAGAAAAGGGCTCACGTGCAGGAAAGGGGAAACTGATGCAGGGAGTGGTGCTGTTCCATCCACTCCTGGTGCTGCAGCCACCCAGGCTGGGCTGGGGCTGGACTCACTGCCATGCGGCAGCACTGCACAGCCCACATCACCCAGTCCATATGCAGCCACTTCCGTCGTTATCTTGGGGGTGAGCTTTCATCTGGTTTGATTTGGGGCTTTTTTCAAGGATATCTGGGAATGCTGGGCTCTGGGACAGATTTGCTGGGATGTGACAGGGGCTGTGAATGCTAATGTGGTGGGTGCCATGCTTCCCCCAGCAGCATCTCCCTCAGCATTTGGCATCACCTCTGGGCTGGAGCTGGAGGCAGGTCAGAGCAGAGGGTCCATTTGGAGGCTGCCTCCCAGCCCAGACCCCAATTAATCTCCTGGATTACCTAGGAATGGCATCTGCAGCCTGTGTGCTCCAGAGCCCTGCTGCACTCCAACCTCACTGTGAATTTCACCCAAATGTGGGAGAAACCTTCCCACAGCTGTGGCACCGAGCATTGGGACCTGCTGGGGTGGGGGGACCCCTCCCAGGCACATCGGGGCTCCCCCCAATGGCACCACAGAGTCCCAGCTGTGGAGGACGCCTCTGAGTAAAACCAGTGTCACCAGGGACACCACACAGGTCTCCTGCTTCATCCCACCCTCTGACAGCCCCTTGGTGGCCCTTTGTGGGGGACTCCCACTCCAGCACCTTTCCCTTTCCCTCACAGGGCTGATGTCAGTGCCGATGCTGCAAACAGCACAAACCACCACAGACAAATATTTCCCAGTTATTTCTTCCCAATCTTTCTATATCCAAATTGCTTTGCCAGCTGGAAGGCAGCACAAAAAGGGCACCTTCTCCCAAAGTCCTGCTCCTGGGGCACACACCCCACCTGTGATGAACAGTTCCCCATCCAGTATCAGCTCCATGGATGGGATCCAGGCTGGATCCTGGCTGGGCTGGCGCAGGACAGGATTTACAGGGCTGGCAGGGCGCCGGAGCAAGCTGTGCTGAGCGCAGGGATGTGACCAAGACCAGGATGGGAAGGAGCTGCAGAGCCAGGACTCCCTGGGGTTATTTTCACCCCCAGTTTGCCTCCTGCCCTGCCCTCACCTGCAGATTTACTCTTGGTCCCATGGTACCAGGGCTCTGCACTGGCCCTGGCAGGGAAGATTTGGGCCTCTCTGGCTCCAACAGGGACTCACCAGGAGTAGCTACACCCATGGGAGCTGCAGTGTCGGGGTTGAAGGCACCCACAATCAGGGAAGGACTCACTGCCTGTGGCAGAGATGTGTCAGGTGTGCTGGTTTGGTGTCTCCCAACACCTGTCACAGCACGAAACTGCCGCGGGGGAGCGTGGGGTGATGTTTAGGCAGAACCCAGCTGGTGCCCGACATGGCTGGCAGGGTGCAGGCAGGGAGCGGGAAGGGAGCAGGGGGCCTGGCTGCGTCCCCGCTGGCAGCCTCACTGGATGCCCCCGCTGCTCCCCAGCCGCCGCTTCCCAGGGGGAACTGATAGGAACCAGGAACAGTTTTTCTCACTTTCCATCCCCAGGGTCACGTCAGTCACTGCCAGGCCAGGCAGATCCAGCGGGGATGGTAGCGCCAGGGAATTTGCCCACCCGGGAAACTTGGACACCACAGCAAGCTGGGGCAGTGGGGATTTCACAGCCACAGCACCCCACAGCAACGCCCGGGCTCAGTTTTCGAGGGACCCCAGTCCCCCGGTGTCCTCCCGTCATCCCCAGCAGTGTAGGGGGGGACCCAGCCCCGTCGGGGTGCCCAGACAGTGGGAGCAGAGCCCCCGCGCCCCCACTCAGCCACACACAAACCCCAGTGCTCCCCGACGTGCACGGCCTCTTCGCTGTATTTGACACGAAAACCAGCCCAAAAATTCATATAAAGGGATTACTCGGAGCAACAGCAAATGGCAACATTTCACCAGGGACGGCGGCCGCCGAGAGCGCGGAGTTGAAGGCAAACAGGCAGTGAGCCCGACTGCGCTGTGGTACACCCTGTCCCCCAGTCCAGCCAGCCGGAACCCCCTCCCTGCCAGCCCAGGCATCTCCTCCCAGCCCGGGGACAGCGGGGGTCGCAGTGTCCCCAGTCCCCGGGGAAACACCGGGGCTGGGATCGCTCGTCGCCCTGTCTATAAATACCCTCGGAGACACTGCCTGGCTGTCGCCCACCCCTCTCCCCCCTCGGGAGGTCACCAGGGCGCCTCTGTGCCCCTGGGGACACCCTGCTGCCTTCCCCCTCCTCTCCCCGCTGTGTTCCGAAGTTGGGGGGCAGCCCCGGCCGCGGGGGAAGCGGAGAGGGACAGGGAAGTGCGGTACTCACTTTGTCCTTCAAATTTGCGGATGATGGTGTCCAGGTAGGTGTTTTGGGGGGCCACATGGCCCCGGCGCACCGGCATAGCTCCGTTGCGCTCTGCGCGCCCCGGGAGCGGCGGAACTTGCCGCGGGCGCGGCGGGGAGCGCGGCCCGGCCCCGGAGCGGCGCGGCACGGCCCGGCACAGCG